>JAQZBX010016803.1:0-36141 GCA_029593785.1 Cabassous unicinctus | reverse complement strand
AAAAAAAAAGGTAGAATGAGATGATATAAAAATGCTTATTTTAAATCTTATATCAACGACTTTAAACAGTTAATAGTAGAGCAAACACTAATTAAGTAAATAGATATGATAAGTGATTTAAATTTAAACCAGTAGCTAGAAGAAACACTTGCAAGTGATATTGGTTGGCTACTGTTGACAATACCTGAATAAATAGCCTTGGATTGTTATAATTTGGGTGGAATTCATTAATTTCCAAAATGCCTAAGCAATCAAGTCTGTTTAAAAATTTGATCAATACTTTTATATTATTATTTATTTTTGTCTAATCTCTTGATTATTGGGAAAATGGAATTTCTCACTATAATTGTAAATGTCTCTCCTTCTTCTGGAGCTGTCAATTGTTTTATTTCCTGTAAACAATTATTGGAGTCATATTCCATTGGTACCATTTTCTTGTTCTTGATTAACTGACCCATTTATCACTATGAAATATGCCTCTTTATTTCTCATAATTGTCATTTTAATGAAGTCTGATCTGTCTAATAGCTAATAAAGCCAGTTCATCTTGGAAAAAAAAAAGAAAAAAAAAAGAAGTAGACATAAAATACTTGAAATCATAATTTCCTTTTTTCTTTCTTTTCTGAGTTTATGTTCCAACACAACACCAGTTCCATTCTCTCTACTGCATATTTCTCCATCCCATCTCATGTTTCTTTTACATCATGCAATTATAATTGTTCACTTTCTTCTGTAGTGAATATTAGAAATTTTCTGCTCTAAATTATATCAAACTTGATCAAATATTACCTCTGATGTGGAAATGGAGAATTGGATCTAAATGACTGAGCTAATCATTCCACTTTCATGTATGAAATAAATGTATTTGACAATAAAATGAGCAAAAGGGATAAACATCTTTAAATTAATAATTCAATATGAGTTCTGTCACATTTCATATTTTATAATCAAATTCAGAAATAAACAAGATAATTATTGAGCTTACATAATATGTTTTCTAAAATGTACCAAAGAAGACAAAGGAATTCAGGATCATTAAAATTGATCTTATGAAATCAAGCACAATGATAAAATTATACATGCTGGAATGTTAAAAAATTTTTCTTGGGCCTTTATTGTTTGTTCAAAAGTGTTATTTTTGTTGGGATTAATGACCACAAAAGGATTTGTTGTATGATATTGAATAAAAATGAGCTCATTCTAAATATATAAATATTTCACTGCATATTTAATCCTACTCAAATGATCCCTTAGAATTCAGTGTGAATTAAACTCAGTGATGAAAGTGAGAGCCACTGAATGTACACTTTGGATAAAATGTACATGGCATGAGACTGTATAACACAGTGAAATATATGGTAGAAGATGGACTGTAGTTAAAATATAAATATGAGAGTGCCCTCTCATGAACTATGAGAAATGTACAATACTAATAGATAGGGTTAATAATAGGGGTTGTGTCTTAGACTGCCAAAGGGCTGCTGATGCAAAGTACAAGAAATCTGTATGCTTTATAATGGGAATTTATTTGGAGTAAAAGCTTACACATTGTAGCAGTTTTGCATTGTTTATGAATTCCAAAAATAGTTATTGGGTTATGTTTGTAAACTGGTCTGTCAGAGGTATCACTTTTAATTAATCAAATTATGATTAGTACTTTGATTGGGGCATGGCAGTAAGGCATTGAGTTCCTGCCCCTTGATGGGTAGGGATTCACAGATAAAAGACATGGCAAAGGACAGAATTGGAGTCTTGATGCTGAGTTTTTGCTCTGGGGCCCTGGAAAGTAAGCACACAGAGAAGCTTGGTCTTGAAGAAGGAGAGAAGGCCTTGGGAAAAGAGATGAGCCATGTGCCTGAGAGTCTACAGATGGCCTTGTGGAGAGAGCACAGCAACTGAGCTTCAAGAGAAACAGAGCCCTGGGAAGAGGGGAACCCAAGTAGCTTGAATTCTTGGCAGACATCAGCAGCTATCTTGCCCAAACACTTGGCAATAGACTTTGGTGAGGGAAGTAACTTATGCTTTATGGCCTGGTAACAGTGAGCTTCTACCCAAAATAAATATCCTTTATAAAAGCCAAAAGAATTCTTGTATTTTGCACCAGCACCCCTTTGGCTGACTAATACAGAATTTGGTACTGGAGAATAGGGTTGTACTTTTGCAATTACCAAAATGCTGGAATGGTTTTATAAATGGATAAGGGGTATTTTTTGGAAGAATTGTGAAGTATTTGGTAGAAAAGACCTAAAGTGCTTTGAAGAGACTGTTGATAGTAATATGGACTCTACAGAGATTATTAAGATGGCTTAGAAATAAATGATGCAATTATTATTGGAAACTGGAAGAAAGGTGATCCGTGTTTTAAAGTTGCAGAGAACTTGGCAAGATTAACTCCTGGTGTTTTATGGAAGGCAGAATTTGAAAATGGTGAGCCGGACATTTAGTAAAGAACTTTCCAAGGTAAACTCAGAAAATGCAGCTTGGCTTCTCCTTGAATCTTATAGCAAATTGCTATGTAAGTGAGATAAGCTGAGACTGAATTGTTGCACATAAAGAAAGTAGAAACTGATTCCTTACATTCCAAGACTCTGAAAATCAAGCTCCGAGATCATAGTGCCCCACTTGAGGAATTAAATTAATTGGATCTTGTAGATCAGGATTGAAAATCCAGTTATCAAGGCAAGACTTGTGGAAAGGCTTAAAGTCTGTTGGCTTGGGTCCCTGCTTCCTGCATGCTAAATCAACAAACTTTTTGAGAGGGCTGTATGAACAAAACCACTGTCAACTTGGAAAAAAACCAGACATTTATGGAAGAGATGGAAGGGGAAACAGTTTTAAGAGGAAAACCATGGAAGCTGACATCTGGAATTGAGACATCACCTTTGGCCAAGGGAGGAACCTCACCATGTGTAACGAGAGGGTGATTTTGCCCCAGCAGTTGAAGAGGGTGGATGTTCCCACCTGATGTTCAGGGAGAGTTTGGCCATCCCAAGTACAGAGTGGGTGAAGCACATTCTTCAATGATTAGGGGCAGATAAGGTCAGCATCCCATAGGTTTGAGAGGGATGGACCTGTCACCCATGGATTAAGGAAGGCCAGGTGGTCAATTCATTGCTCTGAGAAGGTTGAGACTGTATGCCAAAGGTTAGGGAAGGACAGGTGGTCAACTCATTGCTCTGAGAGGGTTGAGCCTGTATGCCAAAGGTTGGGGGTAATGTTGTTTTCACTTCACTGTACTAGGGGGACTAAGGCTCTAACCGAAAGATTGGGTAAAGTGTGGCAATCACCCCAACGCTCTTGGAGGGTGAGGTCTAGGGATTGGTGACCACCCAGATGCTTGATAAGGGTGGAACCAAGAAAATGGCCATTGGGCAAACCTGCAGAAAGGGTGGGTCCCCATGTGGCCTCAGGAAGAAGAAACCATCATTCTAAGAATGACTCTCAGGCTTTGAAATTGAATGGAGGATGCTCTGCAGTTTTACTGTACTGTACAGGAGCTGTGACTCATGTTTCCCTCTGAAACACTGAATTAAGTTATGTTTCTGATCTTGGAGCAAAGAAGCCAGTACCAATAGGATGTGTTGGGGGGAAAATGCACCAAATATAAGATACAGACTATACTTAATAATGATATTCTGTGATGCTCTTGCATTGTTGTGACAAATGTTTCACAATAATGCAGGGTGTTGGTGGATCTCTGAATGATATATTGCATCTCTGAATGATGTTATGCATGTTTATTTTGTAAGTTCACAATTTTTCTATACACTTATTATGTATATCTATATATAAATGATATATTTCAATAAAATAAAAAATAAAAACATTATATTTGTCTCAATTGAGATGTTGTGTGTTTTCCTCCTCCTATATTTGATATGATGTATTACATCAATTCATTTTCTTATGTTGAACACCCTTGTATACCTGGGTAAAAAGCCAATTTATCACAATGTCTAATTGTTTAGATATGATTTTAGATTCAGTTTGTAAAATTTTTTTGAGGATTTTTATATCTATATTCTTAAGTGAAATTGGTCTGTAATTTTCTTTTCTTGTAGTAACTATATCTGGCTTTGATATTATGGTGATATTGACCTCAAAGAATGAGATAAGTAATGTTCCCTCCTCCTCAATTTTTAATTCTTTGTTACGAGTAGTGATGTTCATCCTCTCATTTTTAATTGTATTTATATTCATCTTCTCTTTCTCTTTATCAATCCAGCTGACAGTTTGTCAATGAAATTGCTCTTTTGAAATAGCCAAATTTGGGTTGTGGAGTCTGTTGGTTTTATTCTCAATTTCATTTATTTTTTTCTAATCTTTGTTATTTCTTTACTTCTGCTTTCACTAGGGGATAGTTTGCTGTTATTTTTCTATTTCTTCCAGGTGTGTAGTTAGGTCTTCTATTCTAGTTCTTTATTCTTTTTTAATGTAAGGGTTTAGGACTATAAATTTTTATCTCAGCACTCCTTCCCCTACATCCCATAAATATTGATATGTTCTAGTTCTTATTTTTTGTTCATCTCAAAATATATACTGATTTTCCTTACAATTATTTCTTTGACCAATTAATTGTTTAAGAGAATATTATTATCTTCCATATATATTTGTAGATTTTCCAGTTATCCACATGTTATTTATTTCTATCTTCATTCCATATTTGTTAAAATCGATGCTTTATATGATTTCAATCTTTCTAAATTTATTGAGATTTGTTTTGTAATCCAACATGTGGTCTATCCTGGAAAATTATCCATGTGCACTTGAGAAGAATGCATATCCTACTCTTTTATTTGGGGGGGCAATGTTCTGTGTATTTCTTATGTCTTGTTCAGTTATCATATTATTCAAGTTCTCTATTTCCTTATTGATCTTCTGTCCAGATCATCTATCTATTAATGAGAGTTGTGTAGGTAAGTCTTCAATTAATAATGTAGAAGTGTATGTTTATCCCTTCACCTTTCCCATTGTATGCTTCATGTATTTTGGTGGCACCATGTTTAGGTTCATAAAAATGTATTACTGTTATTTCTACTTGATGAATTGCCTGTTTTTTTAAAAAACATAGAGTGTCCTTCATTGTTTCATATTACAGATTTTGCCTTAAACTTTATTTTGCCTGATATTTGTATAGTTATGGCAGGTCTTTTTTGGTACTGTTTGCATTGAATGTATTTTACCATGCTTTCACTTTCAACTTTTTTGTGGCTTTGGGTCTAAAGTAAGTATCTTGCAAATAACACATAATTTGAGCATTGTATTGATCCATTCTGCCAACCTTTGTCTTTTTTATTATATTTTTATTTTTAAAGAAGCTTTAGATTATATAAATGTAACATAAAAATATAAGGTATACCCATATGCCCCACAACCTTCTCCTCCCACACTTTCCCACATTAACAACATCCTTCATTAGTGTGGTACATTTGTTACAGTAGAGGAACACATATTTAAGCATTTCTACTAACCATGGACTACAATTTACATTATAATTTACACTCTGCCCCACACGATTTTGTAGGTAATGACAAAATACAATATAGACAATTGCAATGTCATGCAGGAGAACTCCAATATATGGAAAAATTTTCCACCCATACTATACATATTCTCCCCCCCCCCATCCCTCAGAACCTCTGGTGGCCACTGCTTTTTACATCAGTGATTAAAGTTCTTCCATTGCTAGAATAATAATTCAATAGGAGAATAATGAGAAGTCTACTTTATTCCATTGTTTGTTCTCCAATCTTGATGATTTTGGAATGGTGATGCTCACTCTGCTCCTAATTGAGAGAGATCTTAGATCCCATTGGGCAGATGGATGGAAAGGTAGGGCGTTTTTATGGCATAAGAATTGTTTAGCATGATCTTGTAATAATGGATAAAGGCCATTTAAATTTTTGTCAAAATCTACAAAAGTGTATGCTCCAAATGTAAACAATAATATAAACCATTTATCATGGTTAGTAGCAATGCTTAAATATTTGTACATCAATTGTAACAATTATACCATCCATTGTAAAATGTTATTAATAAGAGAGAGGAGAAAATGGGGAGGTTTTGGTTATATGGGAATCCCCTATATTCTCTATGTGATTTTTTTTGTACCCTAAAGCTTCTTTAAAGATAAAATGAAGACAATAAGACACTAGGAGAATACATGGAAGAACATATCACTGTACATACAAGACAACAGAAGTTACAATGATGTAAGACAAAATGAGCATTTTTTATTATTTCAAAATTTTTAATTTTTTGTATTTTGTTGGTTGCTTTAAAAATTATTATTCATTTTTTATTAATATAATTTGGTTATTTTGTTAGCATCATTTTAGGAAAGTTTTTATATCACAGAAGGGTGACAACAGTGGCAGGGGCAGATAACTGTTGCAGGGTGTCAGTAATGGGGGGATGCATGGGTAGCAGCATGCCTCTAAGGCATATGAATGAATTCAACCTTTGTCTTATGACTGATAAGTTTATTTCATTAAATTCCAGTGTTATTACTGTTAAGCCATTATTTACTTCAGCTATATAGTCCTTTGGTTTTATGTGTCATATTTTTTGTCTCTTTCCCTTTATTCTTCCTCTTTTTCTGCATAGTTGAACTTTTGTGCTGTATCTGACTGATACCTTTACTATTTCTGAATCTACATATTTTTAAAGTACTTTCATTGTGTTTACCCTGGGTTTGATATTATACAAATTATATCTATAATTTCACTAATTTGAAAACATATCAATTTACGTTCACTAGTATGCATGTTCTCTCCTCCCCCATCACCCTGTTTCCCTATTTATGTTGTTTTTGTCTCACTTTATTACTTAATAATTTTCACATTCATTATGAAGAAATATATCTTTTTCTTCAATTTTATTCTTAAGATTATATGAATTAATGAGGAGAGTTAAATAATGAGTATACAATACTAATGGGCTTTGCATTTATCCTTTTAGTTACCCTTACTGATGTTATTCATTTCTTCCCATTTCTGCAAGCCACTCTGTCCTGTATTTTCCTATCAACCTAGAGATCTACCTTTTGTAATTATTGTAGGCCAAGTCTTACTAGACCTACTCCTTCTGATTCTGTTTATCTATGAATATTTTAAACTCTCCCTTATTTTAAAGGACAGTTTTGAAAAATAATACATTTTTGCCTGGCAGCCCAGAGGGAGAAGAGAGGGTAAATGCGGCAGGAGTATTTTAGTAAATAATGGCTGAAAATTTCCTAACTCTACTGATAGACATGGATGTATATGTCCAAAAAGTGCAGTGTACCTAAAAAAAGTATAAATTACAACAAGCCTACCCCAAGATATGTACTTGTCAAATTGTACAATGCTCAAGACAAAGAGAAAATGCTGAAAGCAGCAAGATATTAGAAATCCATCATAAATGAAGGAAGCTTGATGAGATTAGGGCTGATTTCTTATCTGAAACCATGGTGGTATGAATGCAGTGGTATGACACAGTAAAGGAGCTAAAAGTAAGCCCCCCAGCCAAGAATTCTTTCTCCAGCAAAGCTGAATTTAAAAATGAGGGAGATTTCAAAATATTCACAAATAATCAGAAATTAAGATAGTTTGTCAATAAGAAACCTGTCCTTCAAGAAATACTAAAGGGAGTTCTGCAGGTTGAAAGCAAAAAACAAAAGAGAGAGAGAGTTGGAGGAGAGTGTAAGAATTGCTGAAATGGTAAAAACAGAAATAAAAAGAATATATGGCATACATAAACCTAAAGAAAATATGATTAATGTAGGTAATTCCTTGAGAGTAATAACATTGAATGTTATTGGATAGAACTCTCCAATCAAGAGACACAGATAGACAGAATGGATAAGGAAATATGACCCATCTATATGCTGTCTACAAGAAACTCACTTTAAATACAAAACTATTGCAAGAGGCACAGAAAAACACTACATATTAATAAAAGGGGTAATCTGTCAAGCAGAAAGACCAATCATAAATATATGTGCACCAATCAGGGCACCTAAAAATATATGAGGCAATCATTGGAAAAAATAAGGGAAGAAAAAGAAGTGCCTCTACAACTATAGTGGGGGAATTTAATTTTCACCATTATACAGAAAATCACAAAAGAAGATCAATAAGGAAACAGAGATCTTGAATAATACATTAGAGGATATGACACTAATAGACATATAGAGAACAGTACATTCAAATACAGCAGGGTATACATTCTTCTCAAGTGCAATAGATCATTTTCCAGGTTGCAACACATGCTTGGCTACAGACCAACTCTCAATAAATTCAGAAAGATGAAATTATATAACGTAATTGCTCTGACCACAATGAAATGAAATTGTAAATCAGTAAGGGACAGAGAAACCAGATTAGGTACAACAACATGGAAGTAAAACAACTTACTATTTGACAATCAGTGGGTCAAGGAGAAAAATCCAACAGAAATAAATAACTACCTTTAAATGAACCAAAATAACAACACAATGTATCAAATCCTGTGGGATGCATCAAAAGCAGTGCTGAGAGAGAAATTCATAGCCATAAATGCCTACTTAAAAGAAAAGAAAGAGTTAAAAATCAAAGACCTAAATGCATATAAGGAAGAATTAGAAAAAGAACAACAAACTACCCACAAAGCAAATATAAAGATGGAATAACAAAGTTTAGACCAGAGCTAAATTAAATTGAAAATAATAAAGCACTAGATAAAATAAACAATAACAAAGGCTAGTTCTTTGAGAAGATTAATAAAATTGACAAACTCTTAGGCAAACTAAAAAAGAAAAAAAAAAGAGAGAAGATGCAAATACATAAAATAAGAAATGAGGAAGGGGATAGCACCACTGTCCCCACTGAATTAAGGAGTGTCATAAAATGATACTTTGAAAAATTGTATGTCAAGAGGATGGATAATTTGGAGAAAATGGACAAATTCATAGAAATACACAAGTAGCCTACATTGATGAAAGAAAGAATTGCTAAATTCAACAGACCAATCACAAGTAACAAGATAAAAGTTGTCATCAAAAATCTCCCAACTAAGAAGAGCCCAAGACTAAACAGTTTCACAGGTTAATTTTACCAAACATTCCAAAAAAGAACTAATCCCAATTCTTCTTAAACTCTTCCAAAAAATAGAAGTGGAGGAAACATTGCCTTACTCATTCTGTGATGCCAACATCACCCTAATACCAAAACCAAACAAAGATGCCACAAGAAAGGAAAATTATAGACCAATCTCTTTAATGAACCTGGATTCAAAAATCCTAAACAAAATACTTGCTAATCATATTCAACAATGCCTCAAAAGAATTATACAACTTGACTAAGTGGGATTTATCCCTGATATGCAAGAATAGATCAACATAAGAAACGCAATCAATGCAATACACCACATAAACAGATCAAAAGAAAAAAAATTAACATGATCATCTCTATAGATGCAGAAAAAGCATTTGACAAATTACAGCACTGTTTCCTCATGAAAATACTTCAAAAGACAGGGATAGAAGGAAACTTACTCAACACGGAAAGGGTATATATGAAAAACACACAGCTAACATCATATTCAATTGTGAAATCCTAAAATCTTTCCCTCTAAGATCTGGAACAAGACAAGGATGACCAGTTTCACTGCTCTTATTTAACATTGAGTTAGAAGAACTTGCTCAACGCTTAGACAAGAAAAACATATAAAATGCATCCAAATTGAAAAAGAATTAAAAAGTTCACTATTTTCAGATGACGTGATCCTATACATAGAAAGCCCTGAGAAATATATAACAAAGATTATAGAGCTTATAAATGCATTCAGTAAAATGCCAGGTTATAAAATCAATGTGAAAAAATAAGTAACATTCTGTAAACCAATAATTAGCAATCTGAGGAGGAAATCATGAGAAAAATCCCATTTACAATAGTAAATAAAATAATCAAATACCTAGATATAAATTTAACTAAATATGTAAATGACTTGTGTGCAGAAAACTTCACATCTGTTAAAGAAAATCAAAGAATACCTAAATAAATGGAAGAGTATTCCACAATCATGGATAGGAAGACAGCATCAATAAGATGTCTACTCTGTGCAAACTGATTTACAGATTTAATGCAATCCTAATAAAAATTACCACAATATTTTTTATTGATTGGAAAATCTAAATATGAAATTTATTTGGAAGAGAAAGAGCCTGCAAATAGCCAAAGATATATTGAAAAGGCAAAGTGAAATCAGAGAAATCACACTACTAGACTTTAAAAAATACTACACAGCTACACTGTTCAAATCTGCATGGTATTGTAACAAGGATAGACAGAAAGGCCAATGGAACTGAATAAAGAGTTCTATTATAGATTCTCACTAATACAGTCAACTGATATTTGACAAGGCCACCAAGCCCATTCAACTGGATGAATATTGTCTTTTCAACAAATAGTGTTTCGAGAACTGGATATCCATATCCAAAAGAAACATGGTCTCACAACTTATACAAAAATTAACTGAAAATGGGTCAAAGATTTAAGATTTGATTATTTTGGTGGCTTCATTTTCAAAGACATTTTGGATCCCAAAATGGTTACAACTGTGATAAAGGAGGATCATTGGTGTGGGGTGTCAGTGATGAGGCATGCATGGAAGGAGGCTCACCTAGGAAATATCTCTTAGGTATATGAATGTGTTCAACTGATTATGGGGCACTGTCATGGTGGGTGGAGATTCACATAGCCAAAAGAATAAAGAATTCCCATGATGGAGAGCTCTGCCACATTCTCTAATGGAAGAGCAAGAATCCCCTGAGTACAGGGCCAGTGGCTAGTATAGGAGGATGTTCCATTGACAGGCCTTTGACATTGATGACAGTACTTATTAACCTTTACTTTTGAAATTAAAACTTAGCCTAGTATTTTAGTGTGCCTAAGAATTATCTCCTGAGAGATTCCTTGTTGCTCAAATGTGGCCTCTTTCTAAGCCAAATAGCATATAAATGCACTACCTTCCCAGTGTGGCACATGACTCCCAGGGATGAGCCTATCTGGCACAGAGGGATTACTACCAATCACCATATAGCAATGCAAGTGGAAAAAGACCTTGATGAAAAGGGGGAAAGATAAATGACTTTATATGGCTAAGAAACTTTGAAGTAAGTCAGGAGGTTGTTCCAGAGGTTACACTTTTGCACATCTCAGCAGGATCTCATTGATTGCCAAAGTAAAGATTGCATCATATAGTGGGTCTCCTCAGGGCTCTGGAGACATCCAGACACTATAGGCAGGGCAGACCATTCAGAAATTTGGTGCCCTGTCACTGGGCCCTACTTTAGAATTTATGCTCCCCAGTGTGACAGATTTAGACCCAGTTATGGTTTCACTACACTTTTAAATATCTGCACTTTTTATTTGAACCAATGTTTAGTACTTGAGTTGATAAGGATATGTCCAGGAGACTTAAATCTTTAAATGCCCATATGTCAGCTGGGTCCTGAATTTCAACAGCGTTGCAACACCTAATCTCCAGTTCACTGGACTTACCCAGGATAACTAACAAGGAGATGATGGTGGACAATGGCCATCCCTAGGAACAGAAAGAGTCTGTAACTGCAAGCAAGATAGTCCCACCCATCTGCCTGATGGGATCTAAGCCCCCTCTCAATTACAGATGGAGTGGACATCTCCATCTGAGAATCTTCAGGATTAAGTAATGAATCAAGGATTACAGTACACTTGCTGGTATTCTACTATACAGTTGTGATTCTAGCAATGAAAGAACTTATATCATTGTTGTGGTCAATGATGGTTATGAGGGGAAGGGGAGGGAAAAACAGTTATAATATGGGGGCATTTTTGGGAGTTCGGATATGTCCTTAATGACATTGCAATGACAGATACAGACCAATATTTATCTTGCCAGAACTTACAAAATTATGCAGGTGAGAGTGTAAACTACAATGTAAACTATAATCCACACTTAGTGTTAATGCTCCAAAAAGTGTTCATCAATTGTTACAAATGTACTACACTAATGAAAGATGTTGTTAACGTGGGAAATTGTGTGAAGGGTAGGGAGTGGGGCATATGGGAATCCCCTCTATTTTTCTTGTAACTTTTATGTAATCTAAGTACCTTTTTAAAACATTTAAAAATAATATAAAAGCAAAAGAGAGATAAAGCTTTAAACGTACCCCACTAATACAAATGTTAATAATTGTTTGGTATTTGAGGGAAAATACACCTAATGTAACTATGGACTAGAGTTAATGATACATTATTAATATTCTTTTATTAATTGTAACAAAGTTACCACACTAATGCAAAGTGTCAATAATAAGGGCATGTACGGGAATTCTGTATTTTTATATGATTTTTCTCTAAGCTTATAACTTCTCTAATTAAAAACATTTTAAAAATATGTTATATGATGTTGAATAAAGAGCTCATTCAAAATGCAAAAGGATTTAGTTGCATATTGAACACTATTAAAACATTCCCTTAGTATTTAAAGATATGTAAAATTAACATAATAATAAAGAATTTCATTAAGTTATATTAATGAAACTCTATCGACAAAAAACTAAATATTTCCATAAAAACATATGAATTCTTCTAAGTATAATAATAATGTTCTACAGATGTTCCCAGAATTTAAAAAAAGAACAACAAATATTGTTACTTCATTTCCTGAGGCTAACATAACTTGAATATAAAACTTCATCAGTACATTGTAATAATGGAAAATTATAGACTAATAGTTCTTATGAATTCAGACCCAGAAACCCACCTCTTAGTATTGGCAATTTGAGTATATATGCACACACATGTATAATTATATTTATTCAAGGAGTGCAAATTTATTGAAATTTTGAATAAGTGTAATCTAGGTCATTATTACCTTAAGTGAGAAAAAAATTGGGTTGATTTCAATGGGTGCATAAAAATATTTGACAACTGTTAAGATATTTTTAGGTAAACAGTTCTCAGAAAGCTAAAAGGAGGAAAAAATTTCTTTAATCTGACAAGGTGAGTCTGGAAGAAACCTCCATCTGTTTTATTTTGTGGTTAACCATTGAACAAATTCTCTTAGAATTTGTGGAAATACATCAAGAATATTCATGATTTATTTCATTCAATAGTGAAGTATAACAAAAAAAAAAGAATGACATAGATTTCAGAGGAATAATTAAAACTAGCTTCATTCACAGATGGCATGGAAGTGTAAGTAGAAAATCCAAAGAATCTAGAAACAATCTCTGTACTCTAATAAGAACTTTTAGCATGTGTTCTGAATACAAATCAATGTAAAAAAAATCAGTTTGCCTGAACTCAAAAATAAAATTAAATATACAAAGTCATTTATAATGTGATCAAATTGTTTGCAGAAAGTCTAGAGTATGCTGACTTCTGTATTTGAAGCTAAATAAAGCGTATTGTTTAATGGAATGAAAGAAGATATATATAAATGGAAATACACTTCATTTTTATGGATTAAAAAACAATTAATCTTAAGATACCAGTTATCCACAAGCTTAATTGTAGATTCAATCCAATCCCAATTTACCTCATGTCTTAATGTAACATGAATGTTTAGGAAAAAATAAGGATTAGTTTTTTATATATAATGTTGGACATGCATTTATTGGAATTATTCCTTTCATATCAGGCAAGCACTGATGGAAACTAAGTTTCTAAACAAGTCTCTATGAAATAAAAGTATTTGAAGTATATTCTGCTGAATAAACTTCCACATCTGGCTTCTTCCTACATTTCTCCATTGTTTTCCTGTCCTTAAACATGATAGCATTTTAGAGAACTTCTACTCTCTTCCTGTCTTTCATATATATTTTTTTATTCTTTGGAGATAAAAGATGCAGAACTGGGCAAAAGTCTAGCATGTGCATGTATCTGGTTATGATAATATTATTGGAACAGTGTTTTGAAGGAGAAAACAACATTTATCAGGATATTTCCCATGGAAACTATTGAATGTGGATGAAAATGGTAACTGCTAAGATATGTAGGTAGGTAGTGATGCAGTGTCTGAGGAGATGCTATCCAAGGTGTTATTAAGTGATCAGATGTTGTCCAAGGAAATTGCCTTGAATTAACATTTTGTTGTTCCTTTTGTTTTATTTTAATTTTGGTAAGAAATGCAAATGAAATATGCAAGCTAATTGCTCTCTAATAGAGGAAATGTTTTATCATACCAACAGATTTTCTCTACATTTAGTGCCATGAACTAAAAATTTACTCTCTGTACAAAATTGGAGTATTAAGGTTTTAAGGCTGCCAAAATGCTAAATTACCTGTAATATACTCACATTATTTTCTATTACTAAATGTGTGTAATTTTTGACATCACCAATTAATTTTCACTTTTTAGAGAATATTCCCTCTGATACCTGTGTATATCACTCTCTCTCCCCTTTTTCACCCTTACCAGCCAAAGTATGAACACATTCCTTCTAATCCATATACCTGTGGGGTGCTTTGAAACCGTATGCACCCCAGAAAACATTCTTAAAGTTTATCCATTATTGTGGGTGTGAACATATTGTAAGGAAGACATTTAATGAGGCTCCTTCAGTTAAGATGTTACCCACTTGATTCAAGAGGGGTCTTAATCTTATTTCTGGAAACTATATAAAGAGGAGAGAGAGAGAGACAGAGAGAAAGAGAGAGAGAGAAAGAGAAACAGAGAGAGAGACAGAGAGAGAGACAGAGAAAGCCTAGGAAGGAAGAAGCTAAAATCTAGATAACGCAGAAAAAAATGGAGAAATGAAGAGATGTTACCATGTTCCTTTTATGAGACAGAAAAGCCAAAAATCTCCAGCAGTCAGTTTTCAGGAAGAAAACATTGCCTTGATGAATACCATGATTTGGAAAATTTCCCATTCTCAAAGCAGTAAGAAAAATTTAAAATAGTTTAAGTCAAACTATTCCATAGTGTTTTCTTTAAACAGCCTAGGAAATGAAAACAATTTGTAAGACTGCTTTCCACTCAATGTTCATGATATGATTAGTTATCCCTCTCATTTGTAAACATCTGTAGGTTAGGGACTATGTAACATCTATATATTTCCCAAGTTAAACATTTTTCCAGGAATTTATCTGATTATTTCAAAATGAGTATTGATATATTAATTAATGAATAAATATATAGTTGAGTAATTTTTTTCTGTAAAACAAATTACAATGTAAAATGATATTGACTACAGAATGGAAAGCTGAATTTCAAATTTCTGCTTTGGATTGTTTTATATCAGGGTAATATTTTTATTGTTCTTGAGATTCAGGTTTCTTTGTATCAAGCATCAAATATAACAGAATGATCATTTATGCCTTTTTCCTGCTTTTTGTGAATTTAAATTGTTTAAATCTAGAGGTGAAAAAAAATTCCAAATTCTTTCCCTTTCCCAGTAATTATGCCCAGTATCTATATGTGGATACTTGTAGAGAGTGATTCAGGTGGTCTAGGCTCGTGAGCCAGGGACAGGAAGGTGTGTGAAGGGCTGAAGATCATTCTTAACTGTTTACCAGGTGCTTGGGTTTGGCTGAGCATGTGGACAGTGTAAAAGTGGTTTTCTTTCGAGGGTAAATTTTATTATTTTATGCCTCATGAGTTCCTTCTTTTTACAAATGTGTTTGTTGTTATTTTATTTTTTTAAATTTTTAAATGTTTTATATCAGCCTTAAATGTTACTCCCTTAACCCAAGATAATAACTACAATAACAAAATTTCTGTGTTTGTCCATTTTTACCACCTATTTATTTTTTATCAGTCCTCAATCTTGAGAGATTTGGGATAATATCTGCTTTCCTGATTCAGGCTAAGGACTTAAATAATATGGGGGAGAGGAAAAGAATGGTTTGCTTGCAATAGAAGTCACTCCTTGTGTTTGCGATGGGGTTCGTCCATCATACTTTTATTACTTGCCAAGGGAAAAGCCAAAGAACTGGGTAATAGGAGTTGTCCAAAACTCTGTTGTGTTTCAGGGTACACCTGGCATATGAATAATCTGAGGATTTAACTCTCTGAGAAATATATTTATCAGATAAATTGAAAATTATAGGTTCAAATAAAAGGAGTTTAAGAATCATGATTAGGCAACTTATAAATGAGAATAACTGTATTACATTTGGGAAATAGATTTTCATATATTCCCAAATAAGATAAACAAAGTGAATGTTGATTTCATAAGATGGTGTGGCTTTCCTATGGTGTATGGATGTCCCTAGAGCCCTCAGGAGCACTTTTGTTTGAGAGTTTGTTTACTGTTTCAGTTTGTGAAATCTACTTGAAACCTGTATAAGGATAACCTCCATAATGACTTCCTGACTCACTTTGAACTCTCTTGGCCAGAAAAACACTTGTATTTGATGTTTTTCACTTTTGGTCAAGGTCTTTTTCCAAATACATCATTGATTAACTTTTGGTAATAATCTATCAGTACCAGGGAGGCTCATCCATGGGAGACTTGTCCAATGTCAGGAGGAAGGTAGAGAGTTCACTTGCAGAGTTTGGTTTATAGAGAGGTCAAATATGAGTAACGAGGTTTTCAGGAGGAAACGTTTAGGCATTAATTATAATTAGCCTTAGTTTCATTATTACAGCATAAAGTTACTTAGTGCAGGCATTAATATCCAAGGCTTGGCTTACTGACCTGTTTTCTCTTATTAGGCAAGGCTTATATATTCCACAGTTTTTTTGCCATCTTATTTGAGAAAATAGAGGGACTTCCCCAAGAGGGATGGTTAGTATCTTCTTAGATACCTTGTGGATCTTTATCTATCCATAAAAACATTCTTACGACAATAGGAGTACATTTATATTTCATAAAAGTATGTTTTAGGTGCATTTTCTCCATGTAACACCCCACTATCAACACTCTGTACTAGTTATGTACCATGTTATAGCTACTGAAAGAATGTTCTATTTGTATTATTAACCACAATCCTCAACAAACCCAGCGTACACTATGTTATACAGTACCACTTTCTATCCTCTCACTTTCCTGTTTTTTGGTTTCTTTGATACTTTAGTGAAATTAGATCACATTAACGTGGATAATTCTGATATGTTTTTATTCACATTTTAGCAAATCATTGAAGGACCTGCTTCTGTCCCTGACTCCACCTCATTTATAAAGAATGATGATTTTTTTAAAAAGTGACAAGAGTAACAATGATACTCATCTTAATTGGAGCTAATACATATTGAGTGCTTGCTCTGTGTTGGGCAAAATTATGAATAGCTTGCAAGTTTTAACTAGTTTAAATCCTGAATACATCGTCTCAGGTGCTTTCACTAGCCACATTCAAAAGTTAGGAGTAAATTGATGAGTAATAAAAGGAAATAATAAATTTCTGCTCATCCCATTAAGAGTAAGCTAAACCCATCCCACAGCTACCCCCAACTAACACCATATTTTAACTCCCATACCCAATATATGTGGCCCAAAGGAGATAACCCTATATATATATGAAAGACAAAGTTCTGTGTTCTATTTTCCTATAATCATCTAAGCAATTTTCTTTTGTCAGTATATTATACACTTAAAATATTTTTCACACAATATCCAGTAATAATAACAACTACAATAAACAATAATAAGAAGTATTAGACTTAAATGCAGATGCAGGTTTACCTTGCAACTAAAGAAACTTATGTGTCAAGGCCTCTCATTTACACAAGACTCTTCCAAGATCACATCTGAAATTTGTGTGTGTGTGTGTGTGTGTGTGTGTGTGTATTTCTTTTTTTCTATTAAGGAAAACATGGAAAAATGGTAAATTTTATGCTCCTTAAAACTTTGATTTGCCACTTTGATATTCAAAAATCATTTCCATTAGTGGATGAACTTGTGCAAAGACCATCTACAGGTTTCAATCATTTAATCAATCATTGTGGAGTCATTTTATGAAGTTCTGATATCTTATCAGCTAATGAGCATTTAGACTTGCCTACCTAGGAGATAGATTTTTCTAATACCAATGTTACCTTTTCTAATGACAGCTCTAATCTTATTGTATATCTTTTGACAAAGGAGGTAGATATCCCAGTGATACAAGAAATAATACCAATAACAAAACAGCCAGTGCATTTAGCCTGTGTTAATGGGTTTCCCGTGATCTATTTAGAGCTGTATCTAGTGTAGCAATTCTTTCTTCACAAGTTTCTATAGCATAAGGAATGTTCATAAGGACCCTCTTCTTTCTAAATTTCCCCTTTGGAAACTTCCCGTAAATAGCCATTGGAAAGAAAACATTTGCTACATAATGGGAACAAATTCAATTTACGGTTAATACTTTCATTGCCTCATGTCCACATAGAAGGTAATATCCTTGAAAAGCACAATGAGTGTATCTATTATCTTTAAGGAATGAGATATTGACTTATCAAGTCATTGGTTATATACTCCAAAACAAGGATTATAACCATCATCTTTATTGTTAGCTGACATCTTAGCCTCAATTAACCAACAGTTTCCTATGAATGACCTTTCAGTCCCTCAAAAAGTTGTGTCTTGAGTGGCATAATTTCTTATTTTATTAAAATTGAGGTTCTTGTAGAAAAATGGTGTCTCTTAAGGGGACTCAGTCCACGCAATATGCTCCTCTCTCAAGAATATAAAAGGAGTCTTGCTTTTTAAAAAACTCAACATTTTTTTCTGCCCTACACAGTAGCAATTGTTAGCTAAATGGTTTCTCATAGAATACCATGATTTTTGAATGAAAGAGGTCGCATGAATTCATAGAATGCAACCCAGAGTCATTCAATAATGTAGATCTATCTGATTGGTTGCATCTATTGTTTCCTGGCAGTGCCAAATCTATGCATGTAAGGAAGATGATTATTAGAGAAAAACTGTTTATGTACCAGGTGGGGTTGGACACAGGCCCAGCAGTGACTATGACTGGATTCATTTGACATATGGTGAGTTAGAAAGAGGAAGGAATTGGATTCAAGGTAAGAATACATAGGGTAGAATTGGGTAAAGAGGAGATAGAAAATTCTAGTGAAAGTAGAATGTTATTGGGAATGGACTTTAGGCATTTCAAGGGGTATAGCATGAATAACAGAATTTTTATACAGACAGTGAGAAGGAAGAGATGCCTAATAACATTAGAAAATCCAGGTAGGGATCTCGGGCATCATTTTCTTCTTTCAAAATCTTGAGCAGGACCTATCTATATCAGGTGTTCTCTCCCTGTGGAAGCCACATGTCAAATTTAACATGAGTTTGAAAAATTGAGTGACCACCTAATAGCTTAAAAGATGCTTTAGTTATGACATGTGGGCCCAGGGGTCAGTTACCTGTAGTTTTTCTGCAGTTCTGTTAATCAATAAGACTTGGAAAGTTACTAAACATCTAGGTTCTAATGCAGTCATTTTTGATGTATCACCCAGTATATCAAGTCTCCGTGTCAAAGGTCATGTAGAATCTGAAGTACAGAACTCTCAGAAAAGGCAGCCTAAATCTGTGAGTGGTTGAACTGGATATATTTAATTAGTTCCTTACAGTAATTAGCAATTTCCCATTGTAATAAATCAGAATCTTGTATACTAGAAGAAAAAGGAGCCTCATGGTTCTTCCCATTATAATTTCAAAGAGGACAACCATGTTTTCCTGAGGGATTAAATGTTATGGCCATCAAAGCTAAGAGAAGAAAATTAGGCCAAAGTAGAGAGAAAATTCAAGTAATTTAGCTAATTTAAGTTTTAAGTTAAAATGTTGACTTACTAAATTTCCTGATAATGGAGGATGTTAGTGACAGTGGAAATTTTGGTTGATGGATAATACCTTGCAAAGTTCCTTAATTCCAGTTCTAGTAAAATGGGTGCTTCTATCACTTGAGAAAAATAGCAGGATTTCCACAGGTGGGGGAAACAAAGCTCAATAGTTTTCAGATTCTGTATCTGTAGTAGACTTACAACAAGGAAATGTGTATATCCACCCAGAGAATAAGTATCTGATAAAAATGACATATCCTATAGAAGAGGGTAGCTATTTAAAGGCTATTTGAAGATGTTCAAAGGGCTCTATCCATCTTTGGATTTGATTTTATATCTACATTTACAGTTGTACCAGGTATTTGTAATTGACTGGTGGAACATGATTTCCACTTGCCTTGTTTCTCATTTAAAATGTCCCCCACCAATGAATGTTTAGAGTGAAAATGAGGAATTGTGGACTGTGGTGGTTGTATTCATTTAAGGTCTTGACTATAGGCCATTTTTGAGTCTCAAGTGCTACTAGGCAGCCATCCTGGTACAACAAGAGCCTATCAGGGTGGAGGGATTATCCAGCTCTGATCCAATTTTGCCTGTCAATTTCAGAAGCTGGTTGTTGAATTGTATTCAGGGATCTTGATATGCCTCCTTATTCTTGCTTACAGGGTTTAAAATAATAAAAACTTATGACATGACATTGTGTTGATTGTGCTACCCTGTAAGCAAAAAGATCAGCCAAAGTATTTCTTTTTATTCTTTAGTATCTCTCCTATTAGCTACTATTAGCTACTATTATTATATTAGCTACTATTAGCTACTGTTTTTATAACAGTTACTTCTCTTGGGAACTTTAGAACATCAAGGATGTTTATGCTAATGTCATGAATCCCATTTGTTTCTAAAGCAAGAGAAATTTTTGGACTACAACAAAGGTATATCTACAGTCTCTATAGATGCTCACTCTCTGAGACTCTTCCAATTTACAAGTTGTGGTAAAAGCTATTAATTCATTCATTTGGACTAACAATCTCTGGTGACTGTTTATACTCAGGAGATTCCTGGGAAGTAGTTATTGTAAAGACCACTGATAATTACTATATTCAGTCTATGAGAACATAAACCAGAGAAAATTTAATTTCAGAATAGACAACAATTCCTTCTGTAAGTACATCATAAAATGGATGTGCACATTCCTAAACAAGATAGCAGTCTATACTAAAATTACTCTTGTTATATATAAGTAACTTCAAAGAGACACGTTTATCATCTTTCACATCCCAGCATGGCTAAGTACCTTCTTTCTTCCTGCCGTATATAAGCCCTGTAACCAGCTGGGTTGGGTGGGACATTATCCCGAATGTACTACAGCTACCCAAGACTAGCTTCCCAGTCTGTAAGTTCTCCAATAAACTGTTACTATTTTGCTATATGAAGTGACCTGCTCTATTTTGTGGTATTAAGTGCCCATTGATCTTTGGCAGAACCTGCTTTGTAGGTTCATGTCCAAACAATTGGTGAGCCGTTCAGGAGACAGAAAATGAAACAAACTGAGAGAAATGGCAATCCATGGATGCAATGTTGTGGTCACCAGGGGAAATCCTAGAGTGGCCAACTTCTAACTGTTCTGTTAGAACAGTTCAATCCTCTGTGAGTAAGGTGGCAACTGCCGCCCCCCCCCCCAAAAAAAAAAAAAACAACATCATCCAGACTGTTATCTCTCTTGCAGAGGAACCTGAGGGACAAATGGAAATCACAAGGAAATAGGCAATTCCTGGTAATTTGTGGTCAGCTGGATATCTTAATGATACTCAATTAAAAGCAAAAGGGGAAGTTTGGGGATTAGAAGAGGCTTTAGTTCTAGCAAAAGATATTAGGTTGTCATGTTCCAACAATGCTGAGATAATACCAAAAAAGGTACAAACAAAAGAGCATAAACTAGAAGTAATGACTCTAATATAAATATTCAGGAATGCCCAGATGAAGGATGCATTGGTGGCAGGTCTGAGCAGTTATCCAGAGGGAAGAATAGAATCCAAAAGTGTGGCATCTTTAGGAAAGTGCATAATAGGAATAGTGGGAGGAGCAGTTTGAAATTGAGGATGAGCCTAAACAAGCATGGTTATTAATAACTATTCAAAAGTGAAAGCAATGAGGTCTCCTGATAACCCGTGGGAAGAAACTTCAGCTCAGTAGCAATCAGTAATGAGGGATTATACCCCACAGACTTGGTAAATTCAGAGATGAAATAAATAAAATGGAAGATATTGCATAGCCACTTGGTTATGAAAATTATGGGGCATAAGGGTGTAATGATATGCTTTCAGGTTTTGAAATGGCAAAAATGGCTAACATAACTACATATCCCTTTCTTTGTTAATATTCTTACCAGGCATGGCAAAGAACAGATGATATGCAAAATTTATTAATATGGTGCATTTTAGCTGCACAATTGGCCATTTCTAATGAGGGAGATGTGCTGTAAACAATAGACCAATGGTCAACTATGGAAGAATTACAGAATATAGTCAGAGAACTAGGAATGAAGCACATGCTGAACACTTCCATGGATTTGATGATGAACTGTTTACAGCTGGTATGAAAGATAAAATTCTCCAAACCTTGCCTCCAACCTCTTATGAGACATTAGTAGATATTCCAAGCCCACTAGTCAGCCAGGCCATTTGCTAGGCAGCACAGGCACTAACAGACTTGGGTGAGATATAAAGAATACTGTTAAAAGGGGTAAGGAATGTAACCAAAGACAACTCAGAAGGGTAGAAACAGAGGGGCACTTTACATGTTACCCCAGATCAATTATGGTCTGAACAAATTACCGCAGGCATCCCATTAGGAAAGACAGATAAACAACCAAATTCTATATTAGTATCACTCTGGTTAAAACTGCCTAAGGAGAAGGATATCAGCCTCTACCTATGACTAAATCCCTGCCACTGCTTATCACTCCCCCAGTACTCTCTAAGGCAAGGGTTCTTCACCTTTTTTGTTTCACAGGCACTTTTGCCATTCAGGTGAAATCCACTGACCCCTTACTAAATCTACACTATACTGTGTATTATTTAATAAACATATCACATCTGCAACAACATGTTCCCACAAGAATAATGTTTTTTTGAATTTCAATTCAAGGTCATGGACCACTTCTTAGGAACCCCTGCCCTAAGGAAATTAACTATGGTACAATAGAGTGGAAAATCCCTACTACTGTGGCTTCATTGGACCCTAATGTTGATAGAAGGGTACGAGGGGGAAAGCCATATGAGTAGTGTAAATGAACCTAACATGACAAATTGAGCATCCAACCTCCCCCAAATTATAGCGTATATATTTCTTCAAATCCCAAATATATATTGGGCTGTATGTTTTACAAGACCTACTCCTTACCATCATGACCAGTGACTTTTACCTTGACACCTGAAGAGTGAAATCAATTATATGGTGTGCTACTTGTTGGTCTACAGTGCACCTGCCTCCACCAGGAGGGTCAACCCATATCAAAAAATATTATCCCTTGGGAGGACGTAATGAACTCAGAGAAATTCTCCAATATTTGGCCAGAGTGGGCATCATAAAACCAGCACAGAGCTCATTTACTAGTCCTGTATGGCTCATAAAATCAATATCATAGAGGGGGGATGATTTTTGATTAACTAGAATTAAACTAAGGTGTTCCTCCTATTAATGCCATAGTTCAAAATATTTCCATGTTTCTTTATAACTTATCACACCAATTCAGAGATTTCCAATATGTATTTGACTTAGTTAATGCCTTTCTAACTGGAATTAGCTGAGATCAATTTGCATGTATATGGGAAGGACAGCAATGGACTTTCCAGGTTTTGTCACAAGGGTACCTATATAACCCCATCACTTGTCACAGAATAGTGGCAGCTGACCTATCAAGATTGGAAAAGCCAACAAATGCCGTTGTTTCACTATATTGATGACACCATGCTTACTTCTGTTAGTGTTACATCTCTAGAATATGCAACACTACTATTACAGAGCTTTTAATGGAAAAGAAATGGACACATAATGATGAAATAAAATTCCCAAGGGTGGTTTGGTCAGATAAGACAAAAGCCATTCTAACCATGTACATAGGTAAAGTACAAATGTTTCCAAACTCCCCATTGTAAAGGAACTGTAAGCCTTTATAGGCTTATTTAATTACTGGAGACCATTTATATCCCAAATAGTTCAAATACTTCAACTATTATATAGATTGGTAAAAAGGGGTCTCAGTCACCTTGAGACACTGGGGCTGACCAAGCATACTAACAGGCAAAAATAGTTGTTAAACAGATCCAATCTCTAGGAAAATTAATATCAGAAAAATTTATGAATTGAATATTGTTAGCTACACAGAAGTATTTGGGTGAGTTCTGGGGCAAAAACAAAATTGGAAGTAAGTACCACCCAAGTTATGGTCCCAGCTATTGTAAAGAACAGAATAACAACCTAGTCCTAATGAAAAACAACTGCTAGTATTATATCTCACTTTTATGCAAACTGAGCCTATAACAATGACTTTTCCAATAACTTTAGGAATGTCATTGTCAATAGTGGATGGGACAAAGACACTTGTATTTGGCTTTAAAGTGTGTGTGCACAGGCTAGCATACTACAATAATGGCTTCTAATTTACAACAATGGCAGCCTCTCCATACCAGCCCACTATCTGAAATGTTCCAAAAATTTTAGGGGACAGTTATGTTTATAGAAAATCTGAACTCTCCTATATCATACACGCCAGCAATTGAGAAAGCAGCATCAGTAATAAAGCATGTAGGAATACCATTGAAGAATGCCTGGTACACTGATGTTTCATGCAGAGGACAACTCCACAATGATGGCATAAAATATTTCAAATAAATCTGGACACCCCATGGATGGGTGAAGGAGATTGCCAAAGCAGTCAGTTGGCTGGGCTATGAACTTTCTGCATGATTATTTTCCATGAATCTATTCTGGTTTCCATATGTACCAAAGCTGGGCTATGTATTGTAGTCTGTAATACACTGCATCTACAGCAATCAGGGAGATTGCCATCAGGAATTAGTGATACTTTATCCAACCAGTTGAATACCTTAAAAGGGGAAGTGATTTCAACATTCAGAGAGAATTTCCCATCTCATCTTTAGGCAGGCAATGTCTCCCAGAAATTCATCAATGGCCTTCATTAGACATTCATCTGAGGCCCTGGTTTGCAGCCTGACTGTGGAACCTGCACTTGTGAATCCCCATGGTCATGTGAGAGACTCTTATAAAATCTGTTATAGATATCTCACATTGATTCTATTTCCCTAGAGAACACTGACTAAGACAGTAAGGATTCACATGGGTGAGACAAGTCTTGAAGTAACCATAAAAAAGGTAAATTAGTCTGGGATTGCCATGACAATAGTAGGCTTAGGGTAAAACCAGCCAGTTTCAGCAATTTTAGATATTTAGCTTTTTGCTCTTTGATAATACAAAGGCATCTATATAATGTTTTTTACTTAATTCTTAGTTACAATTTCTAGTACATATTTACTTTAAAACAAAGTGGGCAATTTTGTTTATTAACAAAGCAACTAAAATTATTTTATTAGTAAAATTAATGTTGCTAAGTTTATCCACTTTTCCATCAGTTGAACTAATTCCATTTGTGAATTCTTTTACAATTCTAATTCAATTACAAGTTAGTATTAAAATTTAAAGTCTCTTTTTTAGGTTATTTTAAGCCATTTTCCAATATGTAACAAGGAAACCCCAAATTTGATTTATTAGCTCCTAGGAACAAGATAAAGTTAAAGTAAGCACAGATTTAAAAAGAAGAAAGAATTTTAAACACTTACTTAGGGGAAGTCTTAACTTTGGAATCACCTTCACACAAAGTGCCCAGTGTCCAGCCATGGTAGAAACTTCATGGGCCCTCCAACAGCATTCCTTCAAAGAAATCCTTGAGCAGCTGCAAGGCACAGAGCTGAGGTAGTCAGAGAAGCCCTTGCAACTGAGGAGATAGGAATTAAAAATGCTCTAAGGCTTCATCCCCATTTGCTACCTCTCAAGGGGTAAAGTCCCAAGGGTTTTTTCACTGAAAGAATTGGAGTGTTCCAAGAGATTGGGAGTGAAATATTAATCCATTCTCCAGGAATTTTTTAATCATGGGCTGGAGGCCTTTAACAAATTCTTCCTTGAGCTTCCTGCTTGACTGATGGCTTATGAGGAGGTTTCCTATTCTATATGGGAGAGGTTTGGTCAATGCCTTAGATATTTATTCCCCATCCACTTCCTTTATTATGCATGGCTAAGATGAGAGAGCTCTGGAGATGAAGATCAGGACCAAGAAAGTGGCTCCCATGTCAATTGAGAAATTAATCTTACCTGCCATGTCAAGGCTCACCCAAGTTTCCTCCTACTTGATGGTACATGCTGTTATCCAGGGAGCCAGGCCTGGCCTTGGGCCCTTCTGTCCTCCCCTAGCACAAAACCTTAGTCAGTCCCAGTGGCTGTGGAGCAGGATAGGGTCCGTGGCCCATCTCTCCACACTTGAAGCAGGTTCCTGCTAATGAGTAGCCTGGGTTCACTTGGCCCCAAGGTGACAGGGTGATTTTAATGGCGACATCTAAAAAGTGAGCTTGTTCCAAGGACCTTTGCCTGCCCCTCCTTAATTTTCCTCCTTGGTTCCATGGTCTTGGTTGTTGGAAACTGAGACGGTTGTTTCTAAAAGGGAGTTTATGGAAGTTTGGGGACCCATGGAAAGCTTTTGCAGCTTTTGACAGATATCTGAGGAAGACTAGCCAATGAAGCGAGTTCCTAAGAGGATTTGTCATACCCTAAATTCAGGATCTATCAAAGTATATTTTTATGGCCTCTACCAGCCTTCCTTGAAATAAGGCTAGGTTTACATCTTGCCTCTGAGTAATTTCCCTGTGCTTATTATAACTGACAGTTTATAGTGCATGTCCTCATCCCTTTGAGGAGACATGTTACCATATGGTCTCTGGACCTCAGAATTTTCTGTTGCCTCCTTCCTTCTTAAACAAGAGTTTCTAACTGGAATTCAGAGTTCCATTCAGAGGCCACTCTTGGTAGTCATCTAATTTGTATTGTGCCCACATGGTGTGGCAGAAAAACATTAACCTCTTCCTTTTTAGACCATCAGTAGGCAGGTTGTCCCAGTTCCTGAGAAGGCATCCCTGTGGGGATTCTGTGGGAACTCTGGAGAAGCCACCCATTATCCTATGGGATACATTCATCAGTATTAGTATCAGTATTAGTGGCATCCCACTCTTAGACTTGACCTAATCAGAACTGCTCAATGTCCTGACATCTTGTGGGTCAGGGGCTCTGCTTGCTTTCCCAATGTCCTAGGGATTGGGATCCCCTTGTCCTTGGGCATCCTCAAGGTGTTAGATTTCTTGGGAGATGTATGGGTTTAGTTCCCAGACCAAAGCTACCAAGCTAGATTCCTCCGTAGGAAAGAGGCTAGCTAGGGAACCTACTTTCAGTCCACTTTTGCAGAGGTCTTAGGAAGTGGCCATGAGAGAGTTCATTTTATGGCCACTGCCATGAACCAAGTTGAGTTTAAACCCAACATCAAGATGCCAGACATGGGTTTTTTGGTTGCTTGCAAGCAAACTGCCTTCTGTCCTGGAAGTAATGGACTAAAAGGAATCTTACAGCCTCCAAGGGACTGAAGAAGTGACAAGGATATAACATGCATTTTCTGTTTCTGAGGCATTCACAGGCCCAACAATGAGAAGAAGAGCAGTAGTCAGAAGATTAAAGATGTTCTGATTAAAAGGGATTAACTCATGGCCTGAGAAAATCCCACAGTAGGTGTTAATCATATTCTGAGTGAAGACAAAAAGAAAGTATAAGGAAATCACAGCGAGAGCAGGGGAGGGCATAAGGAAAGGTAGTTATGTGACCTCTCCTTTAGGTTTCTACATGTATCAGACCATGTGCTTAGTTAGGCCTCAGAAGCAGCTTCACCCATCACTCAGAGCTTCCTTGGACATCCGGAAGCAGGAGCTGGAGGTCGCTGCATAGACAGAGATTATGCCCATAAAACAAAGAAGAAAAAACACATAATCCTATCAACTGATGCAGAAGAGGCATTTGACAAAATACAGCATCTTTTCTTGACAAAAATATTATATATATATGAATTGAAGGAAACATTCTCTACATGGTAAAGGCCTATATGAAAAACCCACAGCTAACGTTGTACTCAATGGTAACAGATGGAAAATTTTTCTTCCCGTTGAAATCAGGAAGAAAATAAGGATGCACACTGTCACCACTATTGTTCAAATAGTGCTAGAGGCTTTAGTTAGAGGTATCAGGCAAACAATAAAAAATAAAAGGCACCAAAACAGGAAAAAAGAAGCAAAACTTTTGCTATTCACAGGTGACATGATCCTATGCTTAAAAAGTCCCCCAAAAAATTTACAACCAAGCTGTTAGCACTAAAAAATTGTTTCAATCGAGTGACAAGATACAAGTTTGATATGCAAAAATCAGTAACGTCTCTGTACACAAGCAATCTGTAACCTGAAGAGGAAGTCAGGCAAAAAGTTCTATTTACAATAGCAACTAAAATAATCAAATAATTAGGAATAAACATAACCGAGGATGTAAAGCACTTGTAGTCAGAAAACTGTAATGCATTGCTAAAGGAAATTTAAAAAGACATAAATAAATTGAAGAGCATTCCATGCTCATGGATTGGAAGACTAAACATTGTTAAGATGCCAATTCTACTCAAATTGATATACAGATTCAATCTCACCTGACAAAAATTCCACCAGCATTTTTAAAGAAATGGAAAACAAAATTATCATTTTTTAAAAAGTCTAAGGGGTCTTGAATAGTCAGAAGCATCTTAAAAAGGAAGAGAAAAGTAGGAAGATTCTTATTTCCAGAGTTTAAATCATGTTACCTACCTACAGTGGTAAGAACAGCATGATACTCACATAATGATAGACACACAGACCAATGGAACTGAATAGATTGTTCAGAAAAAGTTCGTGACATCTATGGACAAGCAATTTTGGACAAGGATGTCCAACCCACCTAGCTGGGACAGAACATTCTATTCAACAAATCTGGCAGGGAGAACTGGATATTCATATCAAAGAAAAAAAAAATCTTCTCACACCTTATACAAAAAGAAACTCAAATTGAATTAAATAATTAAATATAAAAGGTAGAACAATAAAGCTCCTAGAAAAAAAAGTAAGGAAACTTCTGCAATACCTGGGTTTTTAAATATATATATATATTTGTTTTTTCAAAAGATACTCAGATTGCATAAATGTTATGCCAAAAAAAAAAAAAAATAGGGATTCCCTTATGCCTTATTCCCCACATGTCCCACATCCTCCCACATAAACAACATCCTTCATTAGTGTGGCACATTCATTGCAATTGATCAATGTATCCTGGTGCTTTGCCACTGAACATGGACCATAGTTGACATTGTAGTTAACACACTCTCCCACACAATTCTGCAAGTTATGGGAAGATATAAAATGGCCTTTATCTGTTGTTGCAATGTTATTCAGGATGATTGCCATATCTCCCCCAAAAAAACCCTGTATAACACCTGTTTTTCCCTCTCCCTGCCCCAGAGCCTCCAGTGGCCACTGCCTCCACATCAATGTTGTAATTTCTTCCATTGCTAGAATCACAAGTCTATAGTAGAATACTACTAAGTCCGTTCTAGTCCCTAGTTCATTCCCCAATCCTGAGGGCCAGGTATGTGTGCCATTTCCAGCTACCGAGGTAAGCAACTCATGATTATTCCTGGCTTCCCTATCTGTCCAGTACCCTCGTAGATGACTCAGAGGACCTTCCTGTGGAGGTAGATGTCTGCTCTACTCTTAGAAAGAATTCAACAGGAGTTTCACCCTTACTTAATATCTCAGGGGTGGTGGAGGGGAGCCCTTCCTGGCAACCTGGAGGTTTAATAACCCAGAATTACTTGATTTGGCTTCTTCATCTCTCTGATCCTCACTCTTCTGGGGTTTTGTAAGCAGTGTCCTGATTTGCTTTACCCTAAAGCAAGTCCCCAAGGAAGCCTCTGGCTTTTTCTTTGTTGTTTTATTGAGAGCTAAGCCTTATCTGCCTAACACATTGGCCATGTTCCCACAATCTGCAATACCTGTTGGTAGATGGTGGATTCATGAACCTTACATAGAAAACATGGGCAGTGAAAGAAAATGTGAATGAAAAGGACCTCCTCAAAATTAATCAATTTTGCGATTCAAAGTCAAGAAGTTGAAAAGACAGCCCACTCAATGAGAGAAAATATTTGGAAACCACAAATCCAATGATTTCCATTCTCTATAAAGAGATCCTACAACTCAACAACAAAACAACAAGCAATCTAAATTTTAAAAATGGGCAAAAATGTTTAATATACATTTCTCCCCAGAATAAATCCAAATGGCCAAAAATCAAATGAAAATATGTTCAATATCACTAGCTATTAGGGGAATGCAAATCAAAACATCATTGAGATATCAACTCACAATGCTCAGAATGGCAATTATTAGAAGAAAAAAAAAACAAAAACAAACAAAAAACAAAAACTAAAATTGCTGGAGAGAATGTGGAGAAATAGGAACACTCCTTCAATTTGGTGGGAGTGTAAAATGGTACAGTCTCTGTAGAAGACAGTTTGGTGTTTCCTCAGGAAGCTAAATATGTAACTGTCGTATCAATCAGCAATCCTGAGACTAGGAATATATTCAGAAAAACGAAAGCAGTGGCACAGACCAACATTTGTCCACAATGCTAATAGCAGCATTATTCACAATTGCTAAAAGGTGGAGATGACCCAAGTGTCCATCAATGATGAATGGATAAGCAAAATGTGGTATATGCATATGAGGGAATACTACGCTGCTGTAAGAAGAAATGAATTTGGAGCCCATGTGATAACATGGATGAGCCTTGAGCACATTATGCTTAATGAAATAGCCAGACAAAAAAGGACAAATATGGCATGTTCTCGGTAATATGAACTACGTATGAAGAATAAATGCATGGAGTATACGTTATTAGAAGATAACAGTTGGTCTGAGAAAGAATACTGATGTTTAATGTATGTAGAAGTTTTAATTAACTTGACTGTAAAAGTGTGGAAATGGATAGAATTTTAGGTAACACATTATATTTATTAGAATTAATGCAGCAGGTTTATAAATGGGTTGTGATTGGAAAGAGTGGTCTAGGGATGTAAATGTCAATTGAAAATAAGCTAGAGAAAAATCACAGGGACAGAATAACATAGTGAACCCAGAGGTGGATGAGAATTGTCATTAATAGTACAAATGCAAGAATGTCTTTATATGAACTAAAACAAATGTACATCAGTATTGCAAGGTGGCAAGAATGTGGAGAAGCATGGGAAAAATACAATAAATGTAACCTATGAAATAAAGTTAGCAGGAATACTGTAATATTGTCATATCAATGCCAATGATGTACTGTGTTAATAATAGAGGGTAAGGAAAAATATACAAGATGTATGCGATAAAACATAGTGGTAATATTCTGAGGATAGTATCTCATTATCTGCAACAAATGTTCTACAGCAATGTAGTGTGTTGTTGGGGGAGGAGTGTTGTAAGGGAATTCTGTACGTGTGCATGATAATTTTGTAAGTTCACAAATTCTCTAATAAAAATATCTTTTAAGAAGTGTTAATTAAAGAGAAAGGAAATTCATTTAATTTTTAATATAAATCTATCTGTACAATAGGCTATATATTTCTACCATAAACATGATTCATCTATCTATCTATCTATCTATCTATCTATCTATCTATCTACCTATTTTCATTCAGTAGGAAAATGAAACATTATCAGCTCATTTCACGAGGACAACATAACTTTCCTATATAACTTCTTACATACATTGTGAGAATGGAAAATTAAAGGTAACATTTCTTATGAATTGAGACCGAGAAACCCATCCCGAAGTTATTGTTCAATTGAGGTCAAAGACTGAGAAAAAAATATGAAAACTGGCTTTAGTCCAGGAGAGTAAAATTCTTTAAGTAATGAAATAAGTGTAATTGACCTTATTAGTATCTTAAATGAGAAAATATCTTTAGACATGGCAAGGGATGCAGAAAATATTTTAAAAACTTAAAATTTGTTTATGTTAAAACTGATCAGAAAACTAAAAATAGAAGGGGACTTCTTTAATATGATGAAGAGAGTGTTTTTTTAAAAAAACCTACATCTGTGATGTTTTATAGTGAACAATTGAATTAGTTCTCTCTGAAGTTGATAAAATTATCAAGAAAAGACACAATTTTACTCAATTGTGTAGTAGAGCAAAAAATATATAGCATACATATTTGAGAGTAATAAGCAAAACTAGCTTCCTTCATACATGTCATGCTGCTGTATATAGAAAATTCAAAGAATATAGAAACAACCTCTTTAATATAATAACTAGTTTTTTTATGGATTCTTAATACAAATCAACATATAAACTTAATCCATAAGAGTTCAAAAATAAACTTAAAAATACAATGACAATTATAATGCTATCAAATTGTTAGGAGAAATTCTAAAAGGAAAAGCTTAAGAAATGTACTTTTGAAACTAAATAAAACATATTACTGAAATATGTATATAAATGGAAATACACTCCATTTTCCTGAAATACAAGAAAAAAATTGTGAAGATGCCCGTTATCCACAAGCTTAATTTTAGTTTCAAGGCAATTCTAATTTGTTTCTTTTCTAATTGGATTATGAATTTTATAGAAAAATAAGGAGTATTTTTTATACGCAATTTTTTTTTTATTGTGGGTAAAAATCAGATTTTTCACAATACATACCAATATTTGTAAAATGATATTTTGGACATGTATTTATTAGCATCATTCCTGTTAGATAATTCAAGTACTTAGAGAAACTAAGATTCTAAATTAGGCCCTATGATATAAAAATATAGAGATGTACAGGCTATTGAATTGATGTGCATATTTAGCTTCTTTCTACAATTCTGTGTAGATCTGTCTCTGACAATTTATGCTGAAATAATACCATTTAATTTAGTTTTTCACATACAACCATTCTGTTTTCTTGTCTTAAACATGCTGCATTTGAGATAACATCTATTCTTCTCCTGACATTCATAATTTTTAAACAGTAGCGGCTAAGAATGCAGGGCTGGGCAAATGTCTAGTATGGTATTGTCTGATGCTAATAACATTACTGAAACGATTTTATGATGTACAAAACTGCATTCATCAAAATGTCTACCATGGAGGCTTTTGAAGGTGGATGAAAACGGTGACTTTCTTAGTTGTGTATGTAGGTAGTGCTGAAATGTCTGAGCAGAAGCCATTCAATGGGTTAATAGATAATGAGATGTGGATATTTTTAATGTTTTTCCTTTTGGTTTACTCTGATTTTAATGTGAAATCAAATATGAGATCTGTGCTAAATGCTTTCCAGGTAAGTGGTTGTTTTATCCTACCAACACTTTCTCTCTACTCTTACTCTAGTTAGTAACCAATTTACTCTACATATAAATTTGCAATTATTATATTGATTTGAGGACTGCCAAAATATTAAGTAGCCTGTAATATCTTTACATCTTTCTCTAGCTGTAAATGTGAGCGCTATATAAGATCTCCATTTAATTTTCACTTCTTGCCAAAAAATTTCCTCTGATACCTGTTCCTACTTGTATCACTGTATCCTCCCTTTTTTTCTTTCCTGTCTTAGTAGGATTAGATGCCCTTCTTCTTGAACATATTCCATTCTATGAATATTTCTGTAGAAATTCTTTCCATTGAATAATGATGATAGATTTTCTATCTCTCTCATTTGTAAACATCAAAAAGTGTTGGCTATATATAAATATATTTCCCAAGTTTTGCCTTCTTCCCAAAATCCATTTAGTAATTGACAAATAAGTAAAAATTAGTTGACTAATGAATAAGTGTACTACAGAGTAAGAAAGTTTTCTTTCTAAAATAAATTATAATGCAGAACTGGATATTTATTAGAACTATGGAAAGCCAAACTTTAAAACTCTGCTTTTGATTGTTTTGTATAAGGACAATATTTTTATTGCTCTTGAGTTTCAGGTTTTTCTAAGATGAAGCTACAAATGATCCTGTATATTAAAGAACAGAGTTGCTGGTGAGCTATTATTTGCCATAAATGAAGTCATCTGCCATGAGAAGTCACCTAGACAATGTTCCTAACACATTCTCTTAAAACTTCTCCTCATAAATATTGAACAATATAATGGGATATTTTATGATTTCCCCCCACACCTTATTTGTGTGAAATTAAATGTTTTAAATCTGTAGGTAAAAAAATTCAAGGCCCTTCCTGCCACAACAGTTGTGGCCAGACTGTCATATGTGTGTAACTATAGAGAGGGATTGTCAGGTGGTTTGGGATAGTGAGTCTGAGGGAGCAAGGTGGGGTTGGGGGTTGCAGGTCATGCTTAAATGGTGACAAGCTGGTAAAGTTTGGCTGTGTATGTTGACAATATGTGAGTGCATTCATTATATTTCCAATGGCCAATTTTTAATTTTCTTAAGAGAATTTGTTTACATATGTGTTTGTTGAGACTTTTGTAGAAGTAGGTCACACTGGAATGTGAATAATTTGAAACATTTTTTCTCCACATTTGATCCAAGCAGTGGAGGAGATGACTGCATCCCTAAATCCACCTCATTTATATAAAATGATTATTCAAGAAACAGTAACAACAGAAACAGCAATTATTATCACCATTAAAGCTATTTTTTTTTTTCTGATGATTGCTGTCTGTCAGGCAACAAAGTGAATTGTTTGCAGGTGTTAGCAAGTTCAAATCTCCAAAAACATCCTTGGAGGTCTCCAGCCACAATAGAAATTTAGGAGTCAATTGTTGAGTAAAAAAGGAAACAGTAAGTTCCTGCTCCTCCTATTCAAAGAGAGTAAGGCATCTCCATCCCACCCCAAACCCCGACTCCTCCCCAAATCTGACTATACTTTACTCCCTTATGCAATATATGGTTCCCAACAGAGATAGTCCACATGACAGAGTTCTGGGTATCATAATTGTATATTTTTCTAAGAAGTTTATTTTGTCAGTACATGATGCAGTTATTATATTTTTCATGATATAGCTAGTGATAATAACAAAAGCAACTACAATAAACACTACTAGGTGGAATTAGACCTAAATTCTGAGGCATATTTAACATTGAAGCTAAAGATATTAACCTATTTTATTTCTTTTTTAATTTATTTTTTTAAATTTTTTAAAGATACTTAGACTATATAAATGTCACATTAAAAATATAGGGATGGTAACATTGTTATAACTGGTACACAAATAGTGAAACATAGCTACTAAAAATTGTCAATGGTCTACACCATGTTTACACTTTAGAACTTACACCCCTATAAATTTTTGTGATATTTACCATGTTCTGTGCCCATCACTGCATGGCAATGAAGAACATCTCCACTGACCACCAAACACCCCCGTTCCATCCATTTCATTCCTCCCACCCCATCCCCCTGGGGCCTATGATGACCCCCTGACTTTACTCTTTGGATGTCAAGGCTCACTGTCACATGCAACAAGAGGTCCCGACACACTGGCCTGTCCTCCCCTACCAGAAACGACCTCTGAGAGACTTCTGCCACTCTACTTCTGAACAAATCAATCCTCCCAAACATGGGAGTCCAACCCCCTCCCACTCACCACGTGGGTCTCCGCTGATACAACACACTATGACAGGATGAATACTCACACACTCCCTAGAAGCCTGCTTCAGGTGTGCCCTGTCCCAAATGCCCCTCAACCAAAACCCCAAACCAGCCACCCCTCGCCATCATATCGCCATAAGAGCATTCCCACCTCTGTGCTTTCAACCTCATAACACAAATCCACAGTGTTCACGTGGTTCATCTCCCAACCCTCCCTCAAGTATACTGGACTTTCTAACCCACCCTTCCCAATCTACCCACCTATCAACCATGCACCACCCAACTGAATAATATCACTACCATCCTGTCCTATCCCTTTAATACGAAAGGACACTCTTATCACTTTACCATAGATTACATCCGTATGGTGATGGCTCAAAACCTTCACTTCTCTTTCTATTTCTTGTAAACCTCTCTTACAGGAAATAGCTCTCTGAGACTGCTCAATTTCCTTAATTCATATCAGCGAGGTCATGTACTGTTCAACCTTCAATGCCTGGTTTGCTTCACTCAACATAAGGTCTTCAAGATTCATCCATGTTATCCCGTGTGTTAGCACTTTATTCCTTCTTAAAGCTGAGTAATATTCCATTGCATGTATGGGGGGAAAGCCGGTGGGGGGAGGACTTTGGCTGTGTGAGAGTCTCCTGTGTTCTGTGTGGGGC
>JAQZBX010016802.1:0-36140 GCA_029593785.1 Cabassous unicinctus | reverse complement strand
TTTTTGCATTTGTTTTTCCGCTCCCTGCCTTTTCGTAGATTCAAAAGCCATTCTGGTGTTACTAAAAATGACCATGATGTCCAGTGTCACTTATTTCCATGTGCTCTACAATTGAAAACCCATGCCTACCCCCCACCCCCAAAAGCAGGGTGGAGAAAGGAAGGAGACAAAACTGCCTGTGTAGGCCCCAAAGGCTTTCCTCTAATAGGATGATGCGTGTTAGGTTAAAAAAAATATTACTGTTTTGTTCTCTTAGGTTTAGAAATAATAGTGAGAGAGGGAAAGCAGTCATTAGGAAGTTCACTGAGCTGCTTTCCAACTAAGACGGGTGAAAAATGAACCAGCATTGACACTTGGCTCCATGTGAAAGCCCAGTAACCTCTCCCCCCTTCCATGGCCCTGGCCTTTTGTTCCTGGAGAACGGAGCTAAGGTGCTTTTTCTCCCAGACCAAAGGCAGCAGGCAAGGAGTCCCCTTGTGTGCGCATCGCCTTTAGATGGCCTTCTCATGGTTATTGTCAATGCAGCCTCCCCCAAACAATTGCTCCGGGGAGACACAAAAGCAAAAACATTTGTCCTATTTTTTTAACCTCTTTGTTTTAGATTTTTTTTTCCATCCATTCTTTAAATTTCACAGTTTCTATTTGTCTGCAAAGAGACAAACGGAACAGCATGAAGCACATTTTACCATAGGCCTCGCTGGTGATTGGAACAGCCTCAATAGAAACCCAAATTCTGAAATGCTGGCTGACCTGGGCAAAATGTGAAATTTCAGTTCAGGCCTCTTAAGTCAGAGTAGCACAGATTTTGAACCAAAATGTACTACAATGAAAAGATAAGAAAATGAGATTCTCGAATATTTGGGGATGGCGTGAAAGGCGTCATCTTTTGTTTACCTTTTAGTTTCCTGCCCTATTCTTGGTGGTTTGATAGGAAAGAGTTGCAAACTTAAATGAAATTCATCTTTTAAAAATAATCTTATCCTGTTTTTCGTGCTTCTGATACAGCATTTAATTCATTCTTTTAACTCACATGTGGGGGAACTATTGGTTCATTGCATGGGACTGATACTGTGTTGAGAATATTTTTTAAAAAACTGATTTCTTTAAAGAGGCAATATCCCTTCTCTCTTTTCTTTTCCTCTCCTGCTTCCTTTTGCTTTTCTTCTCCCTCCAGCCTGCCTCCCCTCCAGGAATTCAGTGGTTTGCATTAGGCAGAGAGTGTAAAGGGATGTGTCTGGAGGTGGCCCATGAACAAAATAGGAGTCCCCTGATTTGGCCCCAAACAAAGTGCTTTTCTCCCCTGTGATGTATGGACTCTGATTGCGATGCTGTCCTTAAGCATCTGTCTGCGTTTTCATTAACATTCTCAATTTCAAGGTTTAGAAACACAAATGTAAGAATCCCCCCGGGTAGAAAAGTCTTGCATGGTAAATTCCCTCTGCCCTCTCAGAAATAATATTTTTGTTTAAAGAGAGAGTGCGCGTGAGAGCTCTTTACCTGACGTTTTAAAGCTGTTTTAAGGGAAGTTCTTTATTATTATTATTATCATTATTATTATTTGCTTTCTTAAAACTTGGGCTTTTGTAACTTCAAGCTAATTTGGAAAAGCTCTTCTGAATCATAGCTTTAAAAAATGGTTACTCATTGGGGTCTTTCTTGTGTGTGTCACTGACAGATTTCGCAGTCTGAGCTGGGGGTGGGTGGGTAAGTACACAAGCTAATGTTCCCCCTACAACTTGGGGGTAAAAACTAATCTATGGAATTAGCACCGTAGCAATAGATGGAGGCCTTGAGGTTTGTCTCAGAAATGTGAATCAAAACATCTGTGTGTAGGCCTTGGCACACCGGCTCCAGACTCCCATGGTTGTGAAGGCAAATGTGGGCTGTGCTGAGCAAAGCCTGCGTTCTGTACCATACCCAGAAGGGCCTGGCCACCCGGTTGGTACCAGGCCTGAATAGAACTGCCTAGAAAATGATGGGGTGAACTCAGGGCATGGAGTGTTAATTCAGCTCCAGATGTTTCCTTATCTATTTCAGATATTTTAGGGTTTTTTTTTTTTTTCTCCCCTTTTCTGGCTTTTTCTTTGTTAAAGCCTCAAGGTTTTTTAAGCACTAGTTTTAAAATCAATGTGTATGTATAATTTAATACAATAGAAGGTTCTGGAAGATAACACACATCCACACAAACTCAGTTGTGTTGGGAAAATAGAGTCCCGTTTAGCTAGAAGTCAGAATGCATTGACATTCATTGTATCTTAGTTCAGAGATCATATTTACCTTTGCTGAAGTGAAAGGATACAGAATTGGAGAGTGTGTGTGTCATGTGCAGACCGAGAGAAAGACAAGCAGGCTTGGCTCGGTTGGGATCCTTATAATTTATCAGCCAGCTAAGTGTTAGGGGCAGTCCTTTGGCTTGGAGAGTGAGGAAGGGGTGCAGTGGGGAAGGGGTTAGCGCTCCCTGATTTATTTTTAAATATTTATCCTTTTGGCTGTGGCCAATTACGCTTTCCAGATGAGACTCGACTAGTTATGGAGAACTGGAAGGGAGGAATTGCCTTTTCTGAGAGCAGCTTTATTTGTCAACAGTGTTCAGGATGGAGTGATGAGATTGTCGGGCTGTCACTGCTGGGTAGGCTGTGGGTGTTTAACATCACACAGCTGCCCTCGAAAGAGCCATGGCTGTCTGGGGCTGGAGGACAGTATTTGCACCACGTATTTCAGAGAAACTGTGGATTCCATATACATGTGCAAAAGTTACAGATTCCCTCTTTAGAGCTGTTGTTTTTGTTAATGATGGCAGTAAGTTTTAGTAGGGGCAGCCCTCTAGCTTTTGTGTAGTCCCTTGTATTCGTACTGGTACAGCGGCCATTGATTGGCTGTTAAATTTTTGCCTGTAACAAAGGTAGGCTTGACTAGGCCGCATCATGTATTTAGCTGGTGCCTGATTAAGGAAAAAAAGAAAAAAAAGGATCTAGGATCACTCTGATTTGTGCTCGTCAGGCCTCTGGCTTGGCACCCTGGCAGTATCAGGACCTTGCACCCAGGGCCACCCTTCCCTCCAGGATACTTTATAGCTTATTCTTTGGGGCTGTCCAGCTTTAATTTTATTAGAGATAGTTATCTGTGGCCTGCCCTCCCCCATCTCCCAGGTTCATGATGTCACTGCATGTTGTCATCATGGGACAACGTGGGTTGTCCCTTGTTAATAGAAGTTAGGACAAAGCAGCAAAATTAGGTTCTCTTGAGGGTATAAACATTTTCTTGTTGCCCTTCATTTGCCTGATGGGTGGTGAACTGCTTCCAGGTAAGGAAGGAGGCCTGGAGTCTTCATTTTCCTGTAGAGATTTCCAGGGGCCTCTCTGGGGTGTGCGCCACGTTGCTTGTGTTATTGCTAGCATCATCTTCTTCATGTATTATTCATAGTCGCTTTTTCAATTAAATTATTAATTGGTTTTCTTTAAGGTATTCTCCACTTGTGTGGCTAATATAAATAACAGTGTGTTTTGAAAACACACCTGTTCTTGGGCCTGAAGTCAGCAGGTCTGGAAGCAGCTCTGTGGGATCACACACTCCTTTCCAAAATCATCCTCCACTTTCTTTCTAGCTCTCTCTCCCGCTCCACTCACTCTCTCCCATGTGACCGAATTTGGCTTGTGCCCTCCTTTGTCCCTAATCAGACCTGATTCCCTAGAGGCAGTCTTTTCTCCCGGGGCCCTTGTTGAGAAATTTTTTCGGAGAATCTTTTTTTTTTTTTCCTGGACCAAAAGATAGAGGTTGCCTGCACCCAACAGGTTAGATATTTAGGTTAATTTGAATCCAAATTATATTGTGCAAAGTATTTTAGAGATGCACGGAGACATGATAGTTTTCACCAGCCAAGCATCCCTTTTCTCTCCGGCATTAGTGTGTGCTTGAAGGCTAATATGATTCCATGCACACAGCTCCTCGCCTTGTGAGCTTATTATATTTCTAACACTTGCATGGTTCATTATTGTGTAGTCGGGAAAGACTCTCAAGGCTGTGGGGCCAGCCTTGGGCGGGTAGTTTTCCGAAAGAGTAAAAGCAGGTGCCTTTCTGTTCTGAAAGAAATGGGAGTAAATTCAGCCTGTGCCTGGGGCTCTGGAAGGGAGGACCGAGGACTTCCGGTGCGATTTCAGTGGCGCTGCCTTTGCACTTCAGAACGGAAAAGTTAACCTGGGGGGGGGGGTAGGGATATAAAGGTATTCAGCAATTGCTTTGATCAGCCGGGACGGCCGCATTAAATTCGACCGTGGCCGTCGAATCCCCCCACGAAGGGCACGAGCTGTGCCTTATCTGAAATGATGTGGCTTCCAGGGCGAGCCTTTTGACAGAGTCTGTCCGCTTACTTGCAAACTGTGGCTTCTTTCCGCGTCTTTTTTCCCTTTTCCCTCTGGGCGCCCTCCTCCTCTTTTTCGCTCTCTCCTCCCTCTCACTCTGTTTCACTCTCTCTGCCTCTCTCTCCTTTTTCTCTTTCTCTTCCATTAAGAACTCTACCCCCAAACTCTCACTGGAGATCCGGGGATGTTTTTATAAGTTTCTCCAGCTCGAAAACAGAAGTGCTCTGTCAAGCGGTTAATAGGCTGGGTGTGGGTTTCGCGTGGATTCCTGTCCACATTGGCTAATGTCCCCAAGCTCGAGTGGTCTGGCTGTGACGTGGACGGGGCCCGGAGCCCGATGGCTCCGGCTCGGAGGCCCCAGGCGCCTGTCTGTGGCCGAGGGCGCGTCCCTTTCTTCTCGCCCGGCTCCAGGCCCCCGGCTTTGGATGAGGGGTCAGCGCCCGCGGGAGGACCCGGCTTTGTTCCCCGCGGCCGGTTCCCGGGGCGGCGCCGGCCGGGCCGCTGGGGCCGAGGTCCCCGGGCGCGCGGCCCCGGCCTGCCCCGAGGCCCGTGCCCGGAGCGGGGCCGAGCGCTCGGGCCTCGCGCGCCCGGGTCCCCGGGTCCCCGCGGGCGCCGCCGCCGCCGAGCAGCCCGGCCTGCGCCCCGCACGACTGTAGATGTCAGGCTTTGCCCGGGGAGCCGAGCGGCGGCGGGGCTGTGAGTTTCAAATTAACCTTCCGCTTTGTTGCTGTGTAATGTGGATCCCCGAAGGCCCCCCGGCCCCCCCGCCCCCGGGCGCCGCGCGCCGCGACTCGGGCTTCATTTACATACAGCGATTCCGGGCGGCGCGGAGGCGGGCAGGCCGGGCGGGCGAGCGCCGCGCCCCGTGGGTGCATCCCCGCCGGGCCCCCGGGGACCCTCCCTGCGCCGAGCGGCGCGGCCCGCCCGCCCCGGCCGCCACCATGAGCCCGGCTCGCTCGCCCGCGGCCCCCCTGCTCCGAGCCAGAGCCACTTGGGAGCCCCGGGGGCAGCGGGAGGTGGGGAGAATGCCGCCGGGGGTGGGTAAGAGCGGGGCTTTGGTGCCTGTCGCGTACCGCGCGGCCCCTGGACCTGCGAGTGGCTCCTCCCTCCGGAGGTGTGCGGAGGCTTTGTGTGCCAGGTGAGTGGAGCCTCCCCCTCCCCCCGCCGTGCCCGCCCGGTTCGCGCAGCCCGCCTGGAGCTGCAGGCAGGTAGGCAGGTGCTGCGAGTCTTGGCTGAACTTCCCACTCTCTTGGGGCATGTGGGGGGAAGGGCAGGTTTGATGCACTTGAACTCCTAGACTGCGTTTGGAACCTCCCTGGCCTGAGAGCATCTCAGTTCTCCTGGGCACAGAGTAAAGTCCTTCCTCCTTCCCTCCATCCTTCCTTCCTTATTTTGCTTTTGGGTTAGTTCTGCCTTGTGAATACTTGCAATACACGTGGTCATTTAAAAGTCTGGGTTCCTTTGCCTGGAAGTGCACCCCTTTCAGCCCAGGAGAGCTCCCTGGTCAGTTCAGAACAATGTGAAGAATGTGGTTGTTGTGGAGTAATTAAAGGGAGAATCAGAGTTTTGGAGCTGGAAGGAACCTTTGGAGATGGCTTGTCCACCCTCTAATTTTAGTTTGTTGGCACTCTGGAGAAACCAGAGCAGTATTCATTGGGAGAGGGGCGTGGGGGAAGAGCTAAAATTTTTGTCCTGTTATGAAGGGGGAAAGAATGCCCCAATGAGGTCAGTACCGGAAAAAAAAACAAAAGTAACTATGGTAGGCTTGCAGGGAAAAGACCTTTCTGGCAAATCGTCTTTTCTGCTATGGACATACCTGTGTTATAATCCTGGAAAGACACCTCGAGGGCAAAGGCCGCGGCTCGTGCATGGCATATTCAGCCAGTACACTGCCCGGGCACAATGCGTGGAACTGGTTTAAAGGAAACAACCCGCTGAGCAGGTGAATCCAGGAGGGTCGTTCCTCTCCCCTCCCCCCCAGGACTCTCTGTGCCACTTGAACAGGCCTTGAAAACTAGCTGCTGGGTAACCTCAGAGATAGACGGCCCCACCTGGGCACAGAGGGAAGGCCACTCCTTCGGGCCGGGGCCTGCTTGGTAGACAGTATCAAGGCAAGTCAAGGAAGAAATCCAAGCCTTGAAGGTATCTAGATGGTGAGAGAGTCACACGTCATCTTGCTTTGTCTTATGCTTTGAGATCCTTGGAGACAAGTCACTAAATAAATAAAAATTTAAAGCTCACCCTAGCTGGGAACTTCGTTTCTTTGCCATCGAGCAGCAGGTGCGAGTTTGTAGAGTTGGCCCCTTGAGTCCCCTCATTCCTAAATTCAGGAGGTGTCAAACCTTCATGTTCTTTTAATGGCTGTGGTTTCTGGATACGTTTCAAGGGAAACCCTAAAACTCATGAGTTCCAGTAGGCCGGGCTGGGGAGAGAAGCCCGAGAGTAGTGCCAGAGACGGCATTTGATAGGAAAACATACACCTGCCAGGGAAACCTGATCTAGCAAGGCCGTGACAGGGAACATAGACCTGCGCTTTGTTATCAGAACAGGCACTGGTGACCTGAGATTCTGGACCCGGTTCTTTACCCAAACATGAAAAACAAGTCGGGAACATAGGTGGGTAGGAGGGAAGACAGGAGCCTGTGGTTCTCTTTCATTTAAGGTTTTCAAGAATGGGTTCTTTGGACAGAGAGGTCCATAGCTGGATGTGTGCACACCTGTCTTTGTGTTCGTTCTGGTTCGCAGAGACCCTGAAGGCGCCTGTTGAGAGTGGGGTGTGTAGCTAGCTAGCTCTGTGAAGGCCAAGGAAAAGTTCTCTTCTCCTTTCCTAAATTACAGGACTAAGGAGATTGTCTGCGTTCCGTTTCCAGTATGTTTTCAGAAAGCATGTAAGTGCCTTTCAGAATGGGCTGGGGTCACACTTTGCTCTTTTATTTAATTACACGAGTGTTATTTAACAACATGGGGCAGAGGCAGAAGCAAGTACTTTTATACTTTAAAAACAGTCCTTTTGGAATCACTAGGAATTAAGAGACTTGGAGACTTTCCGCCTTTACGACCTGGTCACCTCCCTTTGCCAAGTCTTTTTGTCCTTGTTGTTGTTGAAATGGCTGCACTTTCTTTGGGACAGAGCTACTATTTTCCTGTTCTCCTGAAAACAGTTTTGATGGACAGCGAACGATTGAGAAACACTTGCTAAATTATTCCAGAATAAAAAATTCAAGCTGCTTCCCCAGCCACCTGAAACACTAATTTTGGTTTCTTCCCTTCCGGCTTTTATTTGCACAAATGAATGCTGGGGGTGGGTGGAAAGGACCCAAACAAAAAGGCACTCTCAGCAGGCCTCTGTGTGGCTCCTCCTAACAGGACAGTGAAGTGCCTTCCTTCTGGCTGCTTTGGGGTTGGGTTTAACTGCTGTGTAAACGCAGTGCCGGCTTGGACTGCCCGGTGGCAATGAGCTAAAAAAAGCGAGATTTCACTTTACATCGTTACGACTTTAAATGACGAATACTGGACACTCCCAGTACAAGCCTGGCTCACCTTGGGTGACCCAAAGATGGCCAGTTCATTAGAATAAATCTATGATTGCAGTGTGCCAAAGAAAGTATTATCTGGGGCTGGTGGTGATTTAGCTTCATTCCTCTAGGTCTGGCCCCAAGGGCTGTCCGGGGAGCACGCCCTTGTTGTCAGCGTGTGCTGTTGCCCCTTTTCAGTATGTCTTTTGGGGACTGGGGCTCTCTTCGGTGCTGAAATGTCAGAGTGAGAGCCTGCAAATACTTGAAGGCGCAAGGCAGACCCCTACCTAAGACACTGTTTTTCCTCGCAGAATTGCAACAGTCTCTCATCTTAGAAAGTAAATAGTTAAGTGACTGAGCAACATTTTATAAAAGTGTAGGGAATTGCTCAGATTACTTGAGGGGGAAAAAGTGGGCCGTCTTTACCCCCACTTTTAGAGTAGCTAGCTTGCTGCTTAACCCTAAAGGGTTAGCATGGTCTCCTAGAAAGGCAAACGTGATTATAGCCGGAAAAAACTTTTGCAAGCTCCCTCTCACACGCGCCAGTATTACGGAGATAATGCACCTGATGCCGAACATCAGTAACCTCAAGAAGTACAGCGTGTGCTGTGGTTTATATTTTCCCTTGTTATGAAAATGGTTGCTTGCTCTCAGCCCGGGCTATTTCTGTAGAGCTTGGGCCTGCTGGCCTACTCTGGTTCCCAAGACTGGTGTAATTAACCGGGATGGGGGCGTTACCAGAAAAACACAACAGGGCGGGCAGATTCCATTACAGCAAACTTCACAGGGGAATCCAGATGCTCTGGTCTGAGGATTTAGTTGTGATGGTTATTGTCAGAAATCCCAGCCCAGCTCCGAATCCCCGTCCTCTGGGTCAGGAGCTGCGGTCAGGGAAAAGGGGACCTAGTTTTAGTGGCATTCAGGCAAAGGAATTCCTAGTGGCAGTCAAATCGTAAAGGGTGCCTGTTCTGTCCAAGCCATAGTGTCTTGCATGTTTAGGCTGCTCCAATTGAGAAACAAATACGTAGGAGCTGAAGTTGAGGCGAACTGCCTTGGGGAGAGGGACAGGCAAGAATCTTGGCTTGTTGGTAAGCCATTCTCAAAATCCAGCTTAAGGAGAAGCACTACAAAATCAGCAGCTGTCAGTATTTTGTTCTACCTGATTTCAAGTTGGCCACTGGATTGTTCTCCTTGAACAAGTGTGAGGTGACCATCAGATGGTAGAGCTCCTCTCTCCCCCAAAGTGGTAAAGGGTTCCTCTGTGGCCAGGGACTGGGAAAAGAGGTGAGAGCAGGGCTTACCTCTGATTGACAGCAGCATTGTGCTAAAGCTTCAGAAGCAGTGAAACAACTTGAAATTTTTTTTCCTGTTTTTTTCTTTTTCTTTTTCTTTTCTTTTTTCCCCCTCCATTCTTTGGGGAGGGAGAGAGGCTGGCGAGGACAAGGCAGCGGTATAGCAGCGATGGGTGTGTTTCTTTGGGAGAGTTCTTTGTCCAAGGAAGGTGCCTTGACTTCTTGTTTGTAAAGTTTAAAGGTGACTTTTACTTTGATGTTTCTTCCTTTCTCTGACCCTTAGTTCCTGGAGTTCCTTGCTTTGGCAGGGATAGGAAGGGTGGGAAGAGAGATGGGAGAGGAGACATAGAAAGTTTGCTTGGTGGCAAATTCACCTTCATTTCAGAGTAAGATGTCGGTTTGGTGGTTTTAACCCCAGACGGGGCCTCTTAGCTGAGAGCCTGGGCTTTCTCTGCCCTTTGGGTGCGCCCTTCTCCCGGCCCACTGGAGGACCAGCACGCAGTCCTGTTAACACGAGGATTAATGCGTGCGGGTTTTGATGTGCACCTCTGCACAGAGGCCTTAGCTGGCCTGGGGTGGAGGGTCTTGGGAGGTTCAGCTGCTCATGCTTTGAACACTGGTACTGACACATGCACGACCTCCAAGATTTGTCCATGCCCCGCCCCACCCCACCCCCTACATCCACACATCCACACACACTGGAGTCAAGCCAGAGGTTTCCAGGGAAGGGAAGAGAGGGGTGAGCTAAGCATGTACCCCTCCTCCCATTGACAACTGCTGGTTTGGGACGGAAGCCTTGCAGGCTGCTCCTGGCGAAGATGCGGAAGCGCGGGACCCCTCTCACCTCCTATTCTGCTTGATTTCTGGGAGGATGCTAATCACATATGGCCTTAATGGCTTTCCTCAATGATTATCTTGTCTTTAATTTTAAGTGGGTCTTTGGGGGCAGCAGTTGGGGATTTATGGTATAGCTTCAGTCATCTGTAGGGAGACTCCGGGGGGGCGGGGGGGACTGGGAGAACTGGCTCCATTAGGCTATGTGAAAAGACGGTGGAATTTTCATCTGCTGCCGATTTCACGCACTGTCCTGAAAGTGATTTCAGCCACAAACCTTTGATCTGGGAGTGAGACCCCCCTCCCCCTTCTCTGCTTCTGGAAGCAGGAGTTAGCAACTACAGGCCCCGCTCTTTGTGTGTGCTTGGGTGTGGGGGTGATTTGGGCTGGGTAAGCAGCCTGGGGAGGGGGTGATGGCTCAGCCTCTAGGTGGGTCTGAGGGGCTGAGCTGCCCGCAGGTCATTCAGGGTGGGTAACAGAGCAGTTTTGTCTTTTCTTGGTTTTCCTCATTTCTTCTGGGAATGTGACCGAAGGGAAGTTCTTCGGAATCTCTTGGTTGAGGTGGGTTTTGGAGAAGATCTAGTCCCTGGGCATGTCTCCTGGGCTTCTGCACTTCAGTATTAAAATTCCAGTTCAGAGGTGGCTGTGTCTCTTCTCATTGGAATCCCCTTCGCGGAGAGGCTGGAGTCAGAGTAGTAGCCGAGGGGAGAGAAAACCACGGGGCTTTGCTTCGGTACTTGGTTTCAGCCCTGCAGCCCCCCAAAAGTAATATAAGCGCCTGTTCAAACACGGAAGTCTCCCTTACTGATTTCCCTTCAGTGTATAAAAAGCTCCTTTCAAAAGAGTTTAAAATCCTGTAAGTCTATAAAAAGTACATATGTGTGGACATGAACTTATTTGCTTCCACACTTAAGGGCGCCGAGTGGCCCATTTTAGCCAGCTTTTCTCTTCCTGACGTCTTTGTCCAGTGGAAATATGCTCAAGAACACGTGTGTGCCTTTTTCCCGCCTTCTCAGCAACTTTTCTTCTTTTAAACAATTTTTCTTAACTGCTCAAGAAACAATGCAAGCCTCTTCCACCGTTTCAGGCCCAGCTTCCTAAAATGCTCTTTGGCTCAGGGCCTTGGTTCTTAATGTGCATTTGGCTTGTTGGGGGGTGGTTTTTGCTTTCCCTGTAACAGCTCCGTTATTTCTCTCTGGAACATCTGCATCATTGTTAAGTTTTCAAGTCAACTTTTGGACACTTAAAGAAGAGGCCGATGGATTTCAGTGTGTGTGTGTCAGGAGGCTGAGGCCATTACTAAAGCAACTCCTTTTAAATGGTGGCACTTTTCTATTTGGATATGTAATTCTTGCTGAGGGATGGGCGTCAGTGCACCTGGTGATAGCATGTTACCTGGACCCACGTTGCTTACTTTTCCATAAGAAAGTATTTTACCCACTTTTAAAATGTAGTTCTCGGCAAGAAGGGCAGAAGTGGAAATAGTAGGGCATCCCCCCCCCTCCCCGCAAAGAAGTTGTTGAAGCTGGCTTTTCCTTCAAGTATGAAACCCAGAGGTATCTTTGGGGGAAGCAGATACCTTTTAAACCTCTTGGGAAAGGACCATCAACTTATCTTGCCTTTGCCGGGGAAGCTGTAACAATTGTCCAGACAGTGGTGAAATTGGGTCATAGAGGAAATCCTGGCTCAGACTCCCAAGTGCCTGACTGGAGGGAGCTGCCTGCTGTCTTCCTCATTGGTCAAGGGAATGAAGTAATTACAAAATAAAACGAGGTAGTGTCCAGTTCAGGGTCAGGTGAGGGAACTAGACTGCTTGGGAGCCATCCATAGAAATTGGGGTCTCTTGTTGGGAAGAAGCAGAGATGAGTGAAAAGACACTGCTCTTGGAAAGCACAGAGGTCTGCTCTTCCCTCTGCGGGGCTGACTCCAGCTGGGGTCTTGGGCACGAGGCCCAGCCCTGCACCGGCCTAGCTGTGTGACTTGGGAGCGATTGTTTAACCTCTCTGAGCCCCACTTCCCTCATCTGTCCAATGGGCATATCACGTACCTCACATTTGTGGTGGGAATTAAATGAGATAGAAAAACACAACTCCACAGGGCTTAGCGTATCGAGTAGTGGCTCCAGAAGGATTGCTTCCCATCCTGGTATCCTTTGGCTTTTTGTTCCCTTTGTTTCCCAACACCCTAGAACAGGGGTTCTTAACCAGGACCCCCTTGGGGGTCCGTGGAAAGATTTCAGGGGTCTGTGAGCTTGAACTGAAAAAAAATCAACTTACTAACTTTATTTTCTCTGACCTCTAACTGAAATCTAGCATTTCCTTCACTTTTAATGTATGCAGTAAGTAAATTACAGTAATGTTCATTTCACCTGCCTGGCAGAGGGGTCCGTGGAACAAAAAGGTTAAGAACCCCTGCCCTAGAAGAAACAAGCTGAAAAGGTCCAGCGTTTCTTCTCTTCCCCCATGGGCTGGGAATAAAGCCAGCTCTTTTTGACATCCTGCAACTGAGTGCAGGAGTGAAAGGGTCTGAAATGGATCCAGTGTCCCCCCGTCCTCCCCAGCCCTCCCCTCGCGTGCCCCCACCCCCCAAGCTGGCGGGCGGCCTTCGAAGTGAGCAGCCCACTCAATGACCCACCTAGAGGGGCCTTCCTGGGCCGGCTTGTATATGCTAATAGGCCTGACTTGTCCTGGCTTGTTTGTAGTGATTTGTGGAGGCATTTATATGCAAATACTATCAACTTGCTGAGTTAATTATCATGTGCCTCCTCCCCCCTCCCCCCCATCTCCTCCCAGCCAGGCTCAGCGAAGGCGCTGTTCTCAGGCAACCCAAGCTCTTTACCTTCTGTCTCCTCCCCTGTCCTCTTCCTGTACCTGCAGGCCCACTCACTACTCTGTCACCTGTCACAGGACCCGGGCCTCACTGTGTGGTTGGATGTGGGATCTGGGCACACCAGTGACTTGCCAGATTCTCACTGCATGCAGAGGGGACCAGACCATGTGGCTCTGAGCTTCAAACCCCATTTTGACCTACTGGTTTGAAAAACAGCTGCCAGACATACCAACCCTTGACACCCAGTCCTCTATCTGGATAATAAATAAATAATAGATACTTTTATTATCATTGTTATTTTCATTTTTCCATGTTTTCGTTGTTTGTTTGTTTGTTGTTAACCTGTTCTGAGCCCTGGAGAGAAAGCATTTTGCAAAGGGATACCCCTTTTTAGCTTCTTGCTCCGGAAATCTGAGTATTAAAAGTGTGAGTGGGTGGACCTCACACCTGGTCGGCGATGGCACTGTTGGCATCGGGGGCCAGATAATCCTCAATTGGGGAGGGGGGCTGTCCTGTGCATTGTAGAATATCCAGCAGGTCCCTGGCCTCTCACTACGAGATGCCATTCCGTCTCCGCCCACGCCATGACAATCAAAAATGCCTCAGGAATTGCCCACCCTCCCCTGGAGGCAGCAGCAAATGGAGACCACTGGGATACAAGTTGCATTTGTTTCTCTTGGATTAAAAAGTAGCAGAATCCCGGCGCCTCCAAGTTAGACACACTTGCTGGAGCATGAGTTGGACAGCCTCTGAGTTTGAGATTTGACCTATATGATAGCAGATGTTGCCATTTGCTTAATTTTATGGGGGTCTTTTTAGCACTTAAAGTTTCCCCCCCCTTAGAACATGGTAATGTGGTAGTGTTTGAGGATGTAACATTTGTCTCCTCTGGACCGTTTTCCAATATTCTTATAAATAAGAATGCCAGCCCCATACGTAATTGTATATTTTCTAATAGCCACGTTAATAAAAAATAAAAAAGAATCCGGTGGAATTAAGTTTAGAATATTCTTATGTCACCCACTACAGCAACCGTATTATTCTTTCAACAGTTCATGCTGGCCGCATATCCAGGGTTCAGTAGCCACACGTGGCTAGTGGCTACCATATTGGACAGTGTAACTCAAGGATGCCTTCAGTCAAACCATTTCTGCAGTTACTGAGTCCGAGAGAGTGTTTTTTGTTCTTTCTTTAAAAAAAAAAAAAAAAAAGTGTGTGTGGGGGGTGGGGAGGAGGGTGCTTTTTGTTTATTGTCTGAAAGGTAGGGCCTTGGCCGCTGAGTGAGGCCCAGGGAGCTGAGCCTCTAATCTCTGGTGGGCGCTCCCCCAGCCTCCGTGGGGGAGGCCCTCTGGGCAGCACCCTGGAAGGTGCCGGGCCTTGAAGGGGAGGGGTAAATATTCTGAGGGGCCAGTGTCATCTCTCACACGGCACAGAAATCTGTGCTAGACTAATGATTTGGGTTAATTTTGTGTACAAGGTCCCTTTTGTTGGAGAAGGAGGTGAAAGTCCACAGCTGTGACTGGAAATAGGGGAGAGGCCTGCTCGAATGACCTTGTTTTAGAAAGTCTAAGTGGAACCCTAATGGCAGAGATCTGAGGCCGGGGATGCATGTATGTGTTTGGGCCTAAAGATAAGGTGAAGAGTATTTTAAAAGTTACTTTAGTACAACCTCCCAGATAACCGTATGCCTGGTGCCAGCTACAATTTATGACAAGCCGGTAGTCGGGGCTGTGTGGTGGCCTCACTTTATCTTTGGAGTTCAGGCTCTGTAGCTTAACTGGTGGCCCTGTAGTTATCTTTTTTTTGGCTCTTTCTGTAGTATAGTGCCATTTTATAATCCACAAGGAGCTGTTCATGTTTCTGCTACTGGGACGTGTCACTCCTTGCTGCCCCACATGAGAACGGACAGTGCACTGGGATGTACCATTCTAGAGCTTTCTAGTAGCCTGGAGTGTGGGCCTACATGTTGTAGGGTGCCATAAGCCTGCCAAAGAGCCGGGGAGGAGGCGCTGGTGTAGCTCCCAGCCGCAGGTCTCTCATTTCCGAGGTCAGCCTTTTCCTGTTGTCTCTCCACCTATGGAAACTGCATCGCAGGCTGACCATCCCATCCAGCACACTTTCTTAGTAGACAGGACAGCTTTGGGTGGCGAGTTCCTACTTTTTTCTCAACTGCAGGGTGAGCAGTGGTATCTTCTGTCGTCCAGTGGGATCCTTTTATCCCTAAACAGAGCTCACTGAAAAATATCCCTAAACTTTGTTCTTGGAAAGTATGTTCTTTAGATAGTGTGGACTTTACTTTTAATAATTTTTTAATTTTTTACAATTTAGAACAGTTGTGGCGTTGGGGTGTTGCTTAAATCTGGCGTTGTTTCTTGTTTGTACTTTGACAAGGTACAGTTTGCGGGGTGGGGGAGTGTCTTTCATTTGGGGGCAAGTAGGATAAAATGGAGAATTCTTTTTTCAGATATTTTGACTTGATCATCTACAAAAATCCCTTTTGTTGTTGTTGGTAGATTGAGGGTGGGGGGATGTGGTCCAAGGGTCCTTCAGACTTTTCATGTTAAGTATTCTGTAAGCCACTGCCATCTGCTTTTAAAAACCTAATTTTTTTTTTCATTTTAAATCCTCAAAGACAAAGGGACCTGGAAGCTCAGACCTGTCCTACCACATTCCTGAGTAATTTGGTTTTGATTAACCCAAGGAGAAAAGTTGGTTTCTCCTAGCGACTGAGGGGATCAAAGCACGGGGAGGGGCAGTTCCCCTAATACATGCAGTTCCCCCTGTCTCCCGCCCCTCTTCCCCTCCCCGTCCTCCTTCCACCCCTGCTCTCCCTCCCCTGGCCTTTTCAACCTCCCCCTCTTTAGAAAGCCCGAGCAGGAGTTATTTCCACTTTCTGACTCTCATAGAAATGGAAGTGTATCATAGAGCTTGGGATGGACAGACCAGAGAGAAGTGCCCGTCCCCCCATTCCTTTCTTCCTAACCTCCCCCCCCCCAAAGCTGCAGAGCACATTCCTGTGCTAATCCTGCCGCTGGAGGAATGCAAATGGCTGCAATTGTGTGCCCCAGGATGGCCTTCCGCATCTGTGCAGCTTTTCTTCTTTAAGGAGATGGCGAGAAAGCTCATTTACATAGAGAAATGAGCCTGTCCTTGTGGTCCCTAGGGTGAGATGGGCACTTTCTAAGAGGAAAGGGGCCCCGTCTGTGCTCTCTGCCCCGTCCACCCCTTCCCATCCCATTTTACTTGTGTGTGTGCGTGCGCACGCACGTGTGCCCGCCCAGGCTCCTGCTGGTCTTGTTTTCTGAGAAGGGCAGTTAACTGGGTGAACTCAAGCTGGATCGGACACAGCCCTTGTAGTAGATAGTCCTGGCATCAAACCATAAGAAACAACTTTCTTTTAAATTATTTTTAAAAATCAAACCACAGGACTCAGAGTAACTGATATAATTTTGGAAGAGGTTGCGCCATTCTACTGAGCTTGTCTAGCTGCAGATGCCCCTCTGAGCTGTCACCATTTCTCTTAACTCATACTTGCAATCTGGTCATGGGTTCTTTGGATACTAAGATGATTCAGCACAGTTAGAAGTATCACTTGGGATTTGGAACGTTGTAGCTTCAGGGGGATGTTCGACATAATGACAAGAAACTTCTGTCTTAGTCACATCCAAGAACACTTACTCCTGGCTGAATCTGAAGTTGGAAGACAGACTGAGGTTCCAGAACAATATTGTCCGATAGAAGTAAAGTACAAGCCACATACATAATTTCTAAATTCCTTAGTAGCACCATTAAAAATTTAAAAAGGAACAGGTGAAATTAATCTTAACGCTATCTTTTACGTAGCCCAATATATACAAAATGTTATCATTTTAACATGTAATTGATATAAAGAAAACTGAGATATTTCACATGCTTTTTCTTTTTTTCTTTTGTGACAAGTCTTTAAAATCCACTGTTTTTTTTTTTTTACACTTAGAGCACATCACATCACATCACATTTCGGACTGGCCACATTTCAAGTCTCAGTAGCCACATGAGGCTAGTAGCTATTAACCTACCTTAGTACAGTGTAGGTCTAGAATAAAAAAATGCTGCCCTGGGCTCTTCTGAGACATTCTGTCGATGGGGCTGGCTTACCCATTAGTGCTTGTGACCAGCTGCTGCCATTTATTGGGTGCAGAGACATACGCTGAGTTTGGGCACAGTTTCTTCTGCCTGAACCATGACTTCTTCCTAAGATTGTTAGGAGGCAAAAAAATGTGATCATCAATGTGCAAACGTTTTGTAAACTGCTTCAGGACTCGTGGGTATGAGGTGGAGATAACTCACCTGGTTGAGTACCAGGAAGGCCTTTCCAATGGAAGAAAGCGGCAGTGGCCTTAGCGCAGACCACGCCGCAGGGGGCGGGGCAGCTCTCACTTGTGTCAGTTCTGGCGTGTTTACTGCAGTAGTCTCCTCGCTTTATACACCACTCCCTCTTTAGTCCTGAAATCACAGGTTGACAGGGCCTCAAGAAGCCTCTAGAGAACATCTGCTTCGCCCCCTCCATGGTTGGCTGCTTGGTAGTTTGTGGTAGGAGTGGGGTGTGAATCCAGGCCCTTTGGCTCCCAGGTGATCCGTGCATTTCCCTTAGCCCACACTGCCTTCTCTCACTTCCTCACGCAGGCTTCCAGGAGGGATGGCTGACCGTGTGTCCCTTGAGGTGTTTCTTGGAAGGTCCTTTCTTTTGGAGGCTCGAGCTCTGCCCAAGTGAGAGCAGTCCAGAGGCTTCCAGTGTTGACGAGGTCATCAATCCCAATATCTTCTCCAATCTCTGTGTTTCTGTGGATTTCTGATTTCTCTTGACATCACTTTCCTGATGCCATGCAATAAAAACCTCTTTCCCTTGTCTAGGGCCAGTGGGCATCTCTTGTTGGAGGAGGAGAAAGAAAGGGACAAGAGGGTGGTAAGGAAAACCAGCAACAGCCTTGCATGTGAGGATAAGGGATATCGTAGAGGGAAGAAGTCCCAGCTAAGACTTTTTGTTTTTAAAGCCTGCTAATATTTTTCCTCTTGTTCATCCAGAGAGCAACCTTTTCTCAGAGCTAGATGATTTAAGGTCTAACATTACAGCTCTTATTAGTAAAATAGCAAGGAAAGCGTCCGCTGGCTTCTGCTAGCAGGAGTAACTGTAAACTGTGTCCCACAGAGGATGCTCCTTCTTTCATGGGGGCAGTTAAGTATTTGTGTTTTCTCACTATTGATCTTAGCATTCCAAAGAGTTTCTTTAGCCATTGCAGTTCCCAGGGCACCCAGCCAGCCTCTGTTGATTCAGTGGCCTCCTTCAGGAGGACAGGTGGGATTTGTGCCTCTGATAAACTGAGAGCTGGGTGTGGGTTTGGATTTTCAGGGAGGTGAGGTCTCTAATTCCTTTACCAGGCCGGCCTCCGGTGCAGGCAGGAAAAAAACTGTGAAAGTGTGAGGCTGAGTGGGCCCCGGCGCCGGCCTCTGCTGGGGACAGAGTATTGCAGCTGTCTGACCCCGGGTGAAAAGTTCAAATCTGCATTTAAAAGGATAGCCAGGACTTCTCCCACCCCACCCCCCCTTTCCCAGTCAAGTTGAAGCTGTTCACATTTTAGAGGATGTGATCAGCCTTGTGCTGGACATCAAACAGCTCCTAGTTCACGTCTGCCAAGCCCTGAAGATGCTGGGGGCCTTTCGGGAAGCCCAGGGAAGGAGTCGGGGGGCTCTTCTAAGATGCAGTTCTCCAGTAACAATAGTTGTTGAAGAATAACCCCTGGAGGCGCCTGCAAGGGGGAAAATGTTTCATTCTCGGTCAGACACGGGGCGTTTAACCCTTTCCCTATAGGCTGTTGGCAAGGCATCGCTTTTTCTGGCCTCCTCTCCTCCACGATCACTGCAGGTTGTGAGGAAGCTGCTGGTAGGGATTTGGGGGACCCCAGGCTGAAGGGGTGACATCAGGGTGCCCCCCAGTCTAGAGGGGGGCTGCTACAGTTTCCGTGGCTTGTGGTTGAAAATGTGCTGCAGGGCTCAACTAGGGCAAGTCTGCCAGCCCCCACCTCCTCGTTTTTCCTTTCCTGCTGTCCTGGGTGGGTGTTTCTGGAAGCTTCGATGGCCTCAGCTGCTAGAATAGAGGCCGGCTAGGGCTCTGCAGGGTCAAGAAAGGCCCAGGCTTGGGGAGAAGCTGGGGTGGGGCGGGAAGGAGAGCTGAGAAGTGCTGAGAAGTGCTAGCATCGACCAGCCTGTGTCTGCCTTTTTCCGCTTTCCTGGTCTTGCTCCTGCTACCCTGCACGGAGGGGGGTCTGGCACCGCCCTGCCCGGAAACCCTTCTACGAAGTCCCTGATTTGTTTACTTGAGCATTTAGGTAAATGTAAACAGTTCAACCTCCCCGATTTTATATCCCTAAAGGGTCTGAGTGTGAATACAAATGGGTATTAGGCCCCTGTGGTTTCAATGACTCTCCCCACCCCCTCCTGTTGCTAACTAGCAGGTCTTTAACCTGCCCAGAGGAAGATAAAGTCCTTTGCAAGGCTGAGGACCCGGGACTCCACCTTTTAATTTTATTTAATTTTATAAGTCTGAGATTTCAAACTGTTGTCAGCTGGCCTTAACTGTAGGATTAAAAGTTTGAGAGCAGAAAAGGACAGCTTTTAGTTAAAGGATAGTCTAGTTATTTTGGTCTCTTGTTTGGGGAGGAAAAGATGTTTTCTGTGTTAGCATGACTGCGTCAAAATGCGCTTGTGAATTTTGACTATTTGGTTGAACTAATATTTTAGCACTGATCAGGTGGTATGCCTTAGTTTTATTCTTTCTGAATATTTTGTCTTTTTAAAAGAGTAAGTAGGAACGCGAACTTTTGGACTCTCATCCTTGTACAGAGTGTAACCACTAGAAAAGGGTCTATTTTATTGGTTTAACACATCTCCTTGCTTTCTTCCCACTAGAATAGGACATACACATTTTTTCCCCCTTCTTCTTCAGAGGATCATGGAAACTCAGGCTTGAGTGCCACGCCAGGTCATTTTACCCACGAGTTTCTAGACTGTACATTTTGTTAGGGAGCTGGTGTTCCCTCTGAATCTTAGCTCCTGAGCCTCCCCCCTCTCCTCCCATCCTACTCCACACCTCTGTCCCCAGTCCCAATACGGAGCTTCCTCCTTGGGCTGAGGAGGTTGACCAGGCGGCCGTTGTGAACTGTAGGGGGAAGGAGGGAAGGTTGTTACTCTCCCGTAGGTTTGCGTCCTGGCTCATGCGTTCAAGGCCCGGGCAGTTCTGTACCCTACTAGGGCCCTGAGTCCAGTCACGCCATCACAGGGACATTTTAATTAACAGTGCCTTAGTCATTAGTGAGTTATTGTTTTTGTCTGGAAACACTTAAGTACTGTTTACTCGATGTCTCAATGAAATGCAAAACAGCAATTAAGTAGAAATTTGTTGTATGAGGCAGGAACCAAAATGGAGCGTCAAAAGCAGGTCGTGGTTCCTCCAGCCCAAAGAAGAATGTTTCCCTTTATCCCCCTCTGGTAACTGAAATGCCCCAAATCCTATCTTCCTTCCTGATCTTCCTAGAGTTATCTGGAAGAAACACTCTGAAACTTCTGTGTACTTCCTTCACTGATGTGAATGTGTGGTGAGGTGTTACTGTTTGATTTTTTCCCCTCCTCCTCCCCTCCTTTTTTTTTTTTTTGCCAGATACCTGGGAAATTTCAAAACCCTTTCAAATGAGGATTAATTACTTGTGAAAAGTCTTAAATATTCTTGTGTGATAGTTTATAGAATGATTATGTCTTCTTTAAATTAGGCTTCTTGAGATTTTTACCATTGTTTGATAGATCCTTCGTGTCCTCTTGGGAGTGTTGGGATGCCTGGATAAATATCCCCCTTTTACTTAAAATAATCTTTTTATGGATTGCTGAAAAGGAGGCTAAGGCTAGGAATCCTGCCTAAGGTGGAGAGATAACTAGAATGCAAAATATATATATTTTTTTAAAGAGGGGGGGCATATGAACTGCATATGACTTAGACAGGTATCATTGAGCCTGAAGGAAGGAGTTGTTCCTTGCTCATAACCCAGCTTCAGCTTTGGTATGACTTCCCACCCCCGCTCCCCGCAAACCAGGCTTTATGGAAAATGGAATCACGTGAGAAGTAGGCCGAGGGAGGCCACGTAAGGGGCGAGTTAACTCTGAGTTTTATGATCTCGGCCTCCTGTGCAATAGCCACATTGGTGTAAAACTCTTTGCTCCAAAGTCATCATTGGGGACCCCAGTTTCTAACTGCTCTGACTCTTGTCTCACGCCCTATGTCTCTTCTTTTTTCTTCTCTTTTCCCTTCAAACAATATTTTCTGACTTCCAGATTTCTGATAAATTGATAAGAGGCATTGCGTGAGTCAATAGAGCTGTAGACACTTTGCCAATATAACCCCGGCTCTATTGATCTGCCAGTAAATTAAAGTCTTACTTAGAGACTGCCGATATTTCTAATCTCCTGCCTCACCAATTACATCCTCCTGGCTACCTGGAAGGGGACATGTGCCTTTGAACCCTTTTTTTTTTTTTTTTCTGTGAGCAGGCTGCTCTCCTTCCAAGGGGTTGGGGATGATTGCCTTGCCTGTCTGGTAGGACGGGGGGAGCATGAGGGAAAATGAACCCAGTTAACTTCTCGTATGGGATCTGTTTTCATGCTACTGGGTTCGTTAGTAAACATTTCTGGAAAATAAATCCCATTGTCGCGGTCACGTATATTTTATAGCAAGTCTGCAGGCCACGCTTACCCTTGCTTAGGGATTGCTCCAAGTTTGCAGGTAGAGAAAACCTTTCTCTTAGAGAATGGAAGTATGGATTAAAAGCTGAGTTATTTGTGATTATCTTTTTTTTTTTTTTTAACGTGTCTAAAAGTTTGTAGGAAAGAAGAGGAAAGAAGATGGGTACCAAGAAATAAGAATGGTTGGAAGAATGCATATGTGCAAGCTGCTTTTTGGGGACGCTTTGTTTTGTTGTCATTTTGCATTCTCCCATTGGAGCAGAGAAAAGAGAGAATTAATTTCTTTGTCCATTGTAACTTTTGCCCGTGGTCTCCTCTCTGGCACTCCCCTCTTTGCCCTCTTGTTCACTTGTTTGAAGTTGAGTAACAATAACAGCTGCTTAAAGATGTCCGAGCAAGAACAATGGGGCTCACCGAGTTCCCTACCGGGATTCCCCCTTTCAGCCATGGCGGTTGGAGCAGATCATTTGTCCGATAAGCTCCTTTCAACTCCCGATTATGTGGTTGGCTTTGGGAAGAAATCTCCAGATAAATGCTGTGTGCTCTATACTCTAGAGCGTAAAATCAATGGGAGGGATAATTCCTTCCCTTGTCTAGTACACACTTCTCATGTGTTTCTACCTCTTTAGCGTCACTCAGAATTATTTTATGGAAAATCTAGTCCTGGAGCCCCATCTTCTCCATTCCGTGTCCTCTTTAAGAGAAAGAACAACTGGGATGCGGTAACCCTGGAGCACATGGAAACTAAGTGAGGCTTCCAAGGACTTCTAGTTTTCCTTTCTCGCTCTACCTTCTTCCTCCTCTAGTGGAAGGTGATGTTAAGCTCAGGTCAGATAACGCAGGGAGCGTGGCAGTGGGGTTGAATGGGTGGCTGAGTTAAGGAGGGCATGGAAGGTGCATCAGGGTCCAGGGCCAGGTGTGCGGTGCTGAAGGGCCCCCTTTTCGTAGCAGAGGCCCTTACAGAACTTCTAGAAGGACAGCCAAGATGGCGGCGTGCTGGAGTTAGTGCAGGAAGCCTGCTTCAGGGTGGACGAGCCCTTCCCGCCTGGGCCAGAAGACGGCCTGGCCTCTCCCTGCGTTTGGCTCCCTTGGGCTGAGTGGGTGAAGAAGATGTTAAACAAGAAGAAGCCCCAGGAGGTTGGGATTGACTTTCCCCTTTGTTTGGATTTCATTGTGTTGTAGGAGGTGTTTAAATCTTGTTCACACCTGTCGAGGCTGAAGCCTGGCTGTGAGAGCAGTTTGTAACAAGACTTCTGTTGTTGCCGAAAGAAAAGGTTTCTCACTCACAACAGAGGAACTTTATTGTAGCAACTTGTTAATGTCCAATTAGGCAAATTCTGAGTGCCCTGGAGCCCTGGAAGGCTGCGCTGACTTTTCTCTGGGCTACGTAAGGTCCCTGTTCCCAGCTATGGCGCAAAGCCTTGTTCCCTGGTGACTGCAGGGGGTCTTGGCTGATCTTGGGACTCCCTCTGCGGCCTGGAGGGGCAGGGCTGCCATGGATGAGGCTGCTCTGTTCTCTGTCTTCATCCCCTAGTTCTCTGTCTTCATCCCCTGACTCTCCCCAGCCCTGGGTGTGGCGGAGGCTTTGTCATGCATTTTGCCTGTGGGTGGGGAGGGGGCGGGACCAACACCAAACCCAGTGCGGGGTGGCTTCAGCATCCTGTGGCCCCGGGCCCTGGAACCCTGTTATCTTTTGGAATCTGAGCTTGACTGGCCACACCTGGGTATGTTCTCAGCCTTTCCTGCTGGCAGGATTCTTCTTGAATGACTGTCCGGCGCCTGGATGGGCAGCGTTTTCCACCTCCTGGTCTCAGTCTTGGGTCAGTTGAAATGGAAAAAATGGGAAGCCTGTTTCTCTCAGTAAGAGGTTTTACTTGGAGGCACATACATTTTTGCACAGGAGCATGGTCAACTGATGATCTTTTAGTGGTGGGGGAAGCTTGGGGACAGGGGTGGTGGAGCTTTGCCTCAAAAAAGAGTGAGAAAGAGGCTCTAGAGGGTCTCAGAGGTGAAATCCCGTCCAGTCCCCTTCCCCCCCACTGCCAAGGTGCATCTGGGACCTGGCAGCCAGGAAGGAGGTGGGAGGTGGGTGTTCCCTCCCACTGTCTCGTGGAATCATCCCTGCTGGCAAGGCCTGGCTGTAAAATACTGCCCCCGTGGCAGCCTCGCGCCGCGGTGTTGAGCGATGAGGAGTGCGAGGGACCTAGTAGTGTATTAAACACTAGTTGAGCTCTGGAGGGGCAGTATATCACAGGAGGGAGATAAGCAAAGTTCTCTGATAGTGGATCAATAAAGGTTAGTGACATCATATCTCAAAGTGAGGGAACCTGCTTTCTGCACAGCCATTTATCAGATCACAGCCTGGAAGGGCGTTAACTCTTTTCTGGCCAGATTTCTTCTTACTGATGGCAGACAGCTCTAAGTGCCTTTTCTGGGGAGCAGGCCTGTAACCTCTACCCACCCCCCCCACTGTATTTAAGGAGGACTCTCTGTGGGCTAGTTTTGGAAATGCCTTTGGCAGTTAGCGGTGGTTTGGGCATGCATCGTGCATTTATGGAAAGCTCCTTAACTTAGAAATTTGTGCACAAATTCCCAAAAAAACAAAAAAAACAAAACAGTGTTTCTATTGAAATCTCAATACTCAATACTCTGCCAGTGCATTATGGGCATGCAGCTGTGGAGCTGTGGGATTCTGGGGGCTGGGGTGAGGAGTGGTGTTTGATAGTCAAGTCATCTTGACTAGACTGGACCGTTAAAATTGTAATTAGCTAGGAATGATCATTGTCTTTTCGGCCTTCTGGTGTTCTAGATACTGAGAAGTCTCCCAGAGGTCTAGGATTGGCAAACTGCAGCCAGCAGCCCAGATCCTGCCCAGCATCTGTTTTTGCACAGCCTATGAGCTAAGAATAGTTTAAAAATTTTTAAATGGCGGGAAAAAAATTGAAAGAAGAATACTGTCTTGTGATATGTGAAATTCACACTTCACTGTCCATAAATAAAGTTTTATTGGAAAACAGCCGTGTTTATTTGTTTACATTTGTTACAGTGACAAGAGTTGAGTCTTTGCAACAGGGATTCTTCTAAGCCCCACAAAGCCAAAAATACCTTCTTTCTTGCCCATTACAGAAAGTTTGTTGACCCCTAGTCCAAGTTCTAATCTCGAATCTCTGCTAACCTTTTCTGCTACCTAAGTTCCGTTGGTCTCTAATAAAAACATGCCCCTGCCTATTCCAGGATGTTCTGAAAGTCTAATGAACATGGATGAGAAATGGCTTTAAAAATAGCTAATGTTTGCAAAGGGTTTATTAAATCAGCAGACCCTCTAGGATGTAAAATCCACCTGAGACTACTAGGAAGTGAGGATGTTCCTTACGCAACCATACTCTGGTATGAGAGTTTGAATTTCGCGAAGGTTGTGTAACGTGTCTCATTTCTGCATTTTGTTGGTTGAAGTTTGAGTTTCTTTGTCTCTGAAAACTTGAAGGCGTGCATCTTCTCGGGGTGAACATCTCTCGCTTAGCAAGGGAACATCAATTTTTCTCAGCGACTGCTGAGATTTTTATCCTTAAAGAGTTGGATCGCTTTTCCTTCCTTCCCACCAGTGATTTATAGATGGGGAGAGCAGGCCTTTTCCTGTAGGTCTCTGGCTGTTTATCTTTTTGGTTGGGCCCTAACAATACACTGGCCAGGATGTTCTCATTGGCTGGGGCCTTTGGGGGCAAGATGCCAGTTCCACAGCCCAGGGGTGGTTGGGGGCGGGGGGAGGCCCGAGATTCCAGCCCAAAGCTAATGGGCTGATGTCCAAGTGGAAAGTGTATTTTCATTGAGGAAGTGCAGGTATTAGTGGAGTCTGGATTACTGTGTGATTGTGCTGTCAATACTGCTGTATTGAGTCCGCGAGAGCCTGCACAATACGGGGAAACACTTAGCTCACGACTGCTGCTTATTGAGAAGCCAATAGCAATTTACTTGCTGACACTTGACATCAAATCCATTCCCAGAGGTGGAGCTCCTGCAAACAGCCCTGGCGCTCCCTCTCCTTCCCAGGCCCCTCTCCTTACCCTGGAGTATCCTTCCCACCAGGCTCCCACATAGGAGCCTCCTGCATGGCTCCTAGCTGCCTGTTAGTTGGGGGGTGGGGTGGGGTGGTGGGGATGGTCCTTTTTAACTTTCATAGCTGACAAGTCATGTTCTCCTCCTCCTAATCGCTCTTCTACTCATCTTCTTTCAACAAGTGCTAAATGACCCTCTCTTCATTCCTCCCTGGCGTGTGAGTTTTCTGCATGTGGGAACTTTCTCCTCTCCCCATAAAAAGTTAGTTCCTTAAAATGGATACATGAGGAAATCATATGTGGAAGAGAGCTGGGGAATGTCTCATCTCTGGGAGATGGGTGGGTGTCTAGGGGAGCAGGAGGATGTTGTGTTGGGGAGCCGACTCCACCATGGTGCCTGTGTTCAAGACCCACGGTAGGGAAGCAAGGCTTCCCCGTGCCCATCATCTGGGAGGTGGGGTGGGGCGTGGGATCCCAGAGCTGCTGGATTTGGGCACAGTCGAACATTCTGTTCCTTCTGTAACTACTCATGAGGAATCTGTCTGTGAAGTGTCTAGCTTCTTGATTTACAGTGTGTTCACATGGCCAAGTTGTTGAGATGCCTTCAGCCCCTGGATTCTTCTCTAAATACTCAGCTTGCGAATCAGGGTAACCCACTTCCTGGAGGTTGAATCTGGCTAATACAAAGCAATTTGGGAGTGAGAGCCCAAGGCTGCCTTTGGCTCTGCCAGCCTCATCCAATGCCAGTGCAATATGGTTTTATCTCTGCTTTCTCGTGCCTTGGGATCCAGTCCAAAAATTCTTTTAGTGTGTCTTATATATGGGTTTCTTTGAAACCACTCCTTGGAGATCGGGTGAAGGAAGAATTAGGCTTATGCTGTGAAAGTCTGTCTGTTCTCAAACTCGGTCACTGTGGATGGTACCCATTGTGTGTGGGTGGGGGCGGGGGAAAGAGGATGTGAGGAAGGCTTTGCCTGTGGGTTCTAAGTGGCTCAGAGGAGGCCAGCCTCTGATGGATTCTGCTGCTTCTAGTTTGGAAGTCCCTTCCCTGTGGGAAGGTGGTCTTGCCTCATTCCTTCTCTGTCATCCCCTTACCCCATCTTTCCCTTCTCACCCAGCCTCTTCTTTCCTCTGCCAAAAGACTCAGTTATTCCATTCTTATCAAGGAACAAAAAGGTCACTTTTCTCCAGTGACCTTGATTAGACCCAGAACATAAAGTAAACGTGTGAGGCAGCCTGTGCCTCTGCTGTTGATTTAGTACCACGCTGGGAATGAGATGCCTGGGATGTTCTTTAATTACAAAGATGCACAGACTTCGTTTGCAGGACATCTTTTTCTGGGAAGAGGAGAGCACGCAAAAAGAGTTGCTCTACCCAGTTTACAGCTGGGGCAGTAGGATCTGGTGTCCCACCAGTAAGCCTGTTCAGTAGTGGAAGTATGCTCAGAGCTTGGCTGCTTTGTTGGGGTCCAGTGTAGATGGGGCCACATCACCTGGGACTGACCTTGGGGTGTGTGTTACTGCAGTTTCCTTTCCTCCTGGATTCTCCAGGGTCAAGGATCAGATGTGGGTGGTGGGCAGGTGACACGAAGCTGTGCCTGGTGGATTTGAGGTGTTGACCTGAGCTCTAATGCCAGCAGCCTTCAAAATGTTCCCTTGAGGGGAGCAGGTGTAGCTTAGTGGTTAAGCACCTGCTTCGCATGTACGAGGTCATGGGTTCAATTTCTGGTACCTCCTAAATTTAAAAACAAAACAAAAAAGGCTCCCTTGAGCCCTTTTCTAAGTCCTGGGTTTCTATAAAACAAAGGGCCCAACTTGAAGGGTGCCTTCAGGGTCCTTCCAGCTCACAGGTCTGTGATTATACAGAAGCAGGGCACTGGCACTGCTGCCCAGATCATCCTGCGAGGAAGTCCAGGAGGAGAGTGGACTGGCGAGTCTGGGGCAGCAGGAAGTGCTCTCTCATTTGGAACAGTGTCATTGCTGGGCTCCCTGGAGGAGGTTGATGATGGTCTAGGAGAGTTGAGTGGTAGAGAAGGCCCGCCCAGGTGGCTAGGCTAGTTCCTGAGCCAGTATAAAGATGTGGAGGCCTTGGCTTTGTCCAGGACGGGCTTTATGGTTTTCCTGGGCTGGTCACCTCTTGATCTGGTCTGAATTTCAGTCATGGTGGCTTAGGAAGTGTTCCACCAGCGTAAAGGTTTTGTATGAGGTTACACGTTAAAACAACAACAAAAATTAAAAAAAAAAATCAAGTATCCTGGTATCTCTTTAGAGTAATTGGTATAGGATTTTTAGTGGTTCTTGTCCTAGTGACAGTGGCTTTTCCTACATTCTGGATGGTTCCTTTCTCTCTCTCTCTCTCACATGCTCAGCTCCCAGACCCAAAACCAAGATGTGGTTTGGGAAAATGGGTTTTGTCTTTCAACTACGATAGGGAAAGGTGATAGTCAATTCCCCTGGAATGTCTGCTGCCCTCTTGAAAGGTTAAAGGACTCAGTACAGGACCCAAGTGGAGTTGGAATGCAAATTTTTAAAAAGTGTTTATTCCCTGCCAAGGAATGTCAGACAGCTCTCATTTTTCTTACCAGTGGGCTAAACAAATAAACAGTCCCAGTTGTGGGGCGATGGGAGAAGAGCTCTTGGAAAGGCTATAGAGAAAGGGGCTGGGGTGGGCAAGTGCTTTATTAGCGCCGAGGGGAGAGAGGCTAGAGAGATCTCTCTAGGAACTGGCTCAGGGTTGAGGCGGAGACGCTGCTTCCTTTGTGTGGTGATGACGCACTCTGGTCTACACCAGGAAGAATGCTGGTCTGAGGGTGCAGATGCAGCGTGGAATCAGTGGCATGGCAATCAGGTCAGGTTTGGACAGGCAAAGCGCTGTGCCCCGGGTGCTCGCACGTGGCTGGGAGGAGTGTGCAGGGGTATAGGGTGGGGATGGGTGTGCATTTTTTCAGAGGTGGTGGGAGGGTTGCAGTGGCCTGTAAACCATGAAGCTCGTGTGCGCACGCACACACATACACACACACACACACACACACACACACATACACACAGACGCTGATGCTGATGGAAGATTCGGAGGCCCCTCTGAGCTTAGTGTCGTACCCCAGGACAACTTTCCTGGGGATATAAAGGTAAAGTGCCAGCAGGGCAGACCTTCGCTGGCTGTTGGCAACTTCAGCAAAATTAGGCCATTTCCTGAAACAAACTGGCCGCCTGGCCACCTGGACCTTGCCTCCAAGGGATAGCTTTATAAAGTCACAAGCGGATTTAATTCCAACTATTTGACTTGAGACAGGATGAGAAGATGCTGAATTATTACTGCTCCCCTCCCCTTCCAACGACAGCCTTAAAGATTCTTGGAATGATGCATCTGAGGAAATATAATTTCAAGAGGGCAGTAGAATGGCTCTCTAGGCCTCCGAGCAGTGTGTTCCTAGAAAGCTCGATGGAAATCTTAGTGCAGCTGGAAACTTTAGCACCAGCACTAGGGTGCAGGCAGAGCTGAGTAGCAAGTTCATTCTGGGTTGGCTGGGGGAGGATAACCTTTATGTGAGAAGAACGGTAGCTTTCAGAATAAAATCATGGTGAGTAAAAGTTGGGGAGATGGTTTGACAACCAATTTCAGAATTTAGAATTTATGGAGGCTGGCTTCAGTCTTCATGGGAAAGAGATGTCAGATTCCTCAGCTGAAGAGCCTGAGATAATACACAACCAAGCATTGGTTAATTTAGTTCAGGACCCCCAGAAATATCAGTTAAAGGAAATTCTAGCCATTTATTGTCTAAAGTTAGCTTAATTTTTCGTGTGATCAGAAACCATGAAAGCATAGATCCTTTCCTCCTAGAAAAACCCCAAGTCTTAGAATTTTTCAGGTAAAATGGGAAATTCTTCTCAGGAAAGAAGGAAGTAAAAGTGGGGACTAAGGGAGGAGCTGAAGAACTGGTGATGGGTGGGCAGACAGTGGGGAGGGTGGCTCCCGGGGGCTGAGGACGTAAGTTCTGTGAGGGCAGCAGGGTGTTCCCCGTTTGACTTACTTACCTTAGCCTCTGGGCCAGTCCCTGGCCCACTGCACGCACTCAGGTATTTGTGTGCACGGATGGACAGTTCTCTGAATGGGCTCTGCCTCTGGGGTGCTAAGCTAGCAAGGCTCTTGGCGGGCCCAGTGCTGTCTAGCTCCCTGGAGCTGGAGAAATCAGCTGACAGGTCGTGCCAAAGATCAGGAAGGTGCAGGTTAGCATGGAGAGTTCTGAGAAGGCAGTGTTCAGACGTGAGGGCAGCCGAGACTGGTAGGGAGCCCAGGAAAGAGCAGTGGAGAACGGTATTGGCAAGGCTCTGACCACTTGGCAAGGAGAACTCTTGGGATGGGGGCTGGAAAAAACTTGGAGCGCTTTCAGATATTCCTTTCAAGTATTCCTCCTCCTCTGGCCAATGGAGGCTGCTTTCTGGGATGTCTTTCCACACCCTCCCCGCTCGAAAACAAAAACAAAAACATAATGGAACACCCACCCCCATCCAAGTTTGAAGAAAACCCACATTATGTCTTGAGATCATGTGGTCATGTGCTAATTGCAGGCCCAGCCCTTGGTACCCTTTGTATTTTTTAAAGGCGCATTAACGCGTAAGGAGCATTCAGCTGAGTCTCTAGGGATGTAAGACTGAACTTGGTAGTGCGCTTACACTAGAGTGGAAAGATTCTGTTGGAGAGCCATCCTGTTCTCGCCAGGGCGTGAGCCCACATCCGTGGGAGGCACGGAGAACATTCTTGGTTCACGCAGAGGTTACGGAGAGGCTGTAAACGAACGTTCATAGAGAGGAGGAGGAAGTGACTGGAGTCAGAGCTCTGGTGCAGGGGTTTTGGGAGGCGGCCGTAAATTAGTCATATGGTAAGAGCTGAGGAAGATGCATTCTGTTTTGGGGCCTGGTTTATTTTGGGGGGCATCAAAAGAAGCAAGAGGTAAAGAGAAACTGGTCAAATAGCTTAAAGACTTTGAAAGACTTGGCCAGAATTCACCTTCTCTTGGACTTTGAATATTCAAAATTGTATCTTCGAGGAAGCAGGAGGCTGAATGAGAACCCTTTGTGGAAGGTGGTTACATTTTTTTTCCCTCCAGCTGCTTCATCCTGCTTAAAGTGCTGTCTTGTACATGGGTGCTAAAATGGAATATTTAAATCTTACTCAGAAATCCTAGTTACGCTGACCTTAAAAATCATAACATAATGCCTTATGTTAATTAACATATGCTTTACAATAATTGTTAGCATTAACATAAAATGGACTAGAATGGGAAAGTGTAAGCCATCCTGTAGGATTGGGAGAATTAAATGGCGCGTGGCTATGGCGGGTTCAGGGGATGGATAGTCTGACTTGCTATTGAGTGAAAACTGGGGTTGACTGGAAGGGTGATTTGGTGGGATGATCCTTCTTTGCATAAGTGAGAAGACTGTTTGTTTGTTTTTTTGGTTGTTTTGTTTTCAGAAAGTCAAATGAGAAGCAGGTATGTGTTTAATTGCTCACACTAGTACACCCTTCTCTGTGAGTCTGGCTGGTCCATGTGTGGGACATGCTTCACGGCGCCGTGCCTGGATTTGGTCACCAGTGGCCTGTGCCTCTACAGTGCAAAAAACCCAGTCCTGGAAAGCTGGTTCCTCAGGAGGTGTTGGGCAATCGGAGCCGGCCCACAGCCAGCTTCTGATGTGGTTGGCTGCCTGGCTCACACCTCTCAGGTGCTGGAGAGATGGTGAGATTCGATGGCCCCAGGCTACCACCAAGGTGGGCAGGGTGCCACTGCCTTCCCAAGCCTTCCTATTTTCTTTGTCTTCAGCAGCCCAATGGGCACAGACCCTGGCTTTCCAGTACTTCAGGCTGGCTGCCTGGCACGGCAGCAAGGCTTCAGGTGGGCCCACCCGTGGGATATGTTGGACGGGGTTGGGTTGGCCTGGCTTCTGTCCATTTGATAAAAGGCATTATAGATCTGGGGGTTCTTCCTAGCGGATTTTTTTTAGCTTATTATCTCCTATTAGATAAAATCAAAATGTACACAAATATTCTTTGTTTAACTATACTACTGCTTTTCTGTTGTTTCTTAGTTTATTTTAGATATTTATGAGTTTCAAATGCAGCAGGTTGGTATGGAAGTTTTTTCTGTTTAAGGCTAAGATATTCCACTGAGTATGACTCATAAGTCGTAGCCCTTGTCTCTGGCGTCAAGAGCCTATGGTTCTAATTTTTGGTGATGGGAGAAGGAGAGGATTTGGCTGGCTCTTAAGGTCAAGAGAGGGAAGTTGTGTGATCTGTAATGAGGATGGCTCCCCTTGCAAGTCAGAGACTTTGCATCCCTGCTTCTGTTGTTCAGTGTTCTAGTCTCCTTTTCTCCAGAAGGCGTGTATTAGTTTCCTGTAGCTGCTGTAACAGGTTACCACAGATTCGTTGGCCTAAACCACACCGATGTCCTCTCTCACAGTTCTAGAGGCCAGAATCTGAAACCAGTTTCACTGGATATAGCGCTCAAGGTGTCAGCAGGGCCGATTCCTTCTGGGATTCAAAGGGAGAATCTGTTTCCTTGCCTTTTCTAGCTTCTGGAGGCTGCCTGCACTCCTTGGCTCATGACCCTTTTCTTGAAACCCTCTAACCTTTTGCTTCCATCATCACATCTTTTGTCTGACTCCGACTTTCCCTGTGTCCCGTCTTGTGAGGGCTGCTGGGATTACAGTGGATCTATCCAGATAGTCTAGGATAATCTTTTCATTCCAAGATTCTTAACTTGATCACACTTGCAAGTCCCTTTTGCCGTATAAGGTAACATTCACAGGTTCCAGGGATTAGGGCCTGGCCATTTTGAGGCCTGCCACCAAGGTCCTGTTGAGGAACTGATGCATTTGGCAAAGAAGGAACTCCCCACGTGGACCTGGAGTTTGGGGCTTGGGGATGATAAAGCTAAACCGGATATTGCAGTGAAAGCTGATGCAGCCCTGACTCAGCAAAGTGTATTTCCTTGTCCCTCTTGTCCTGAAATAATGTGATATTGTTTTGAGGAATTGTATTTGGTGAGGCATCAAGAGCAATACCCAAGCGAGATAAAGAGCCTTTATAATACAGGGTTCCTACGTTAGTCTCCATAAAAGAAGAATCCGGATGTTGAGCAAAAGTTCACCTGAGATGGAGATAGCAGCTTAGAGGTCTGTTGTGGGGTACAAAGAGGCTTGAGTTTGAGAATCCCAAGACCCCAATGAGTGGCCTATGTTGGTGGAGGGAAGCAGCCTGTGTACAGACTCTCGGCCTGGTGCCTCCTCTACACTTTTTCCTTGGCCAGCCCCGATAGTAGTAGTTTGAACCATATGGAATTGCCATTTCTGGATTACATTGGCATGGACTAAGAGGAAACCTAGCAAAGCATTATGGGGAAATATGGTAGTTTCTCAGTAAGGGTCTTTTTTTTTTAGGAGGTACCGGGTGTTGAACCTGGGACCTCGTGCATGCAATGCAGGCACTCAACCACTGAGCTACACCTGCTCCACTTGGTAAGGGCCTTTTTTTTTTTTTTTTTTTTTTTTAAGATTTATTTTTATTTATCTCCCCACCCCTTGTTGTTTTGTGCTCGCTGTCTGCTCTCTGTGCCCATTCCCTGTGTGCTCTCTCTGTCTGCTCGTCTTCTCTTCTCGTCTTCTCTTTAGGAGGTACCAGGAACTGATCCTGGGACCTCCGATGGGGAGGAGAGGCACTCAATTGCTTGAGCCGCCTCAGCTCCCTGGTTTGTTGTGTCTCTCATTGTCTCTCCTCTTTGTTTCTTTTTGTTGCACCAACTCTCCACGTGGGCCAGCTCGCTTTCACCAGGAGGCCCCAGGAAATGAACCCAGGACCTCCCTTATGGTAGATAGGAGCCCAGTTGCTTGAGCCACATCTGCTTCCCTCAGTAAGGGTCTTAAAGGTACAATTTGGAACAAGTATAGGTAATTGGATATCTAGAATATATCATTTATGTCAGGATCTCAAAACTTGAGGTAAAAATGATTTCTATCAGATTCTTCTTTTTTTTTTTTTTCTCCAATTGTCAAGATTACAAAATAGGTAGTTTCTGTACACAAATGTTCATAGCAACATTATTTACAACAGCCAAAAGATGGAAGCAACCCAAGTGTCTGTCAGCAGATGAATGGATAAACAAAATGTGGTACCTACATACAATGGAATATTATTCTGCTGTAAAAAGGAATGCAGTGCTGATACAAGCTATGATACGGATGAAGCTTGAAGACATAATGTCGTGTGAAATAAGCCAGACTCAAAGGGACAGATGTTGTATGATTCTACTTATATGAAATAACTAGAATAAGCAAATTTATAGAGATGAAGAGTAGATTATAGGTTACCAGGGGTGGTGAGGGGAAGGGGGAATGGGGAGTTAATGCATAATGGGTACAGAGTTTGTTTGGGGTGATGGAAAAGTTTTGGTAAAGGTTGTTGGTGGTGGCAGCCCAAAATTGTGAATGTAATTAATGCCACTGAATTGTATGCTTGAAAGTGGTTAAAGTGTGAAATTTTATGTTGTAGCTGTGTTACTACAATAAAAAATAAAAAAAATACATGGTTTCAACCAAATTTCAAGGAGGACTTCTAGGATGATGGCCAATTACTGCTGCCTTGTGTGATCATTGTCAGACATTGGTCATGGGCTTGGGGCATCTGTCACTGTGCAGAGGCAGAGCTGAAATGGTAATGCACATGGGTCATGGGGTTGAATGCCAGTTCGTGGCAGTACGCAGTTGAGTGCTATTAGTTGTACCTGTTCCATGAGATAGTGTGGTGGAGAACTGTGGTCAAGTTCCTACTCAGGGATGGCGTCAAAGGATTGTTAAGAGTGCCTCTTCAGGTGACCCAGCCAGTTCCCTTTGGGTGTATGTATTCTCCTACCTTAAGTTTTCTCTTCTAGCATTAAATGGCCATGCCATTTGACTTTAATTTTTATCGTAAACGTGCGTCTAAAGATGGCATTTCAGAACTGGTGGAAGAGGTTTTCTCCCTGGGCCTCTAAGTCAGTAGTTGGCTTCTGCTCTTCCATAGAAACTTAACTGGCTTCCCCAAAATTGTGGGAAACACCCAAGTAACACCAGAGAAGGGCATCCCACCCAATTGACTTGAGGAAGGGCACCTTAATTCTGCTTGCTTTATCCCAGTATTGGTTTCTTGGCTTAGCTTAAAATTTAAAAATCCATTGGAATTTGTGACATGAAAACGTTCAGTGTTAGAGAGTAGAACTTGATTTGAGCGGCTCCTTAATTTTAGTAGCGCCTGTGTGCTGGCACAGCCTAGTTAAGGAGTGGGTGGTCTCTGAAGACGGACTCAGATTGCATCCTGGGCAAAAGTGAGGCTTCTGGCTGCCAGCTCAGTCCTTTTATGATGTGTCTAGAGTCAGCTCCCCTGAGAGGAGGAGGTTGAGATGAGGTAACTTGGTTCTACCAGTCAGCAGGGAGGGTTCTGCCCCGGGGCTGTGTGCCGAGCACTCTGATAATGTAGCATTTTCACTTTAATGCATCTTAAATGTGGATTATGCTATTAATTACTGCTGGACAAAAAGGGATTAGTGCAACTGGCCTGCTCTCCCCCTGCACTTTTACACTTCCCCTTTGCTAGCGAACGCCCAAAGGGTAGTAGGTTTTCCCATCTGTCTTTTGTTTTAGCAGCAGTGCCCAACCTCCTTTGTTCACACAAAGGGACGGTGTGGTCTTGAGCTCAGGCTGGTACATGGGCAGTGGGGGTGGAGCGGCTTCCTTGACCAGAGTTGGGTATTCCATGCCATGCTCTGAGGGTATGTGCCTGGATGGCTTGTCCCCAGCAAGGAGCATCTCTGTGCCCTGTGGCTTTTGAGCCATCAAAGGGCTTTGCTTTGTGGTGGGAAGTAAGTGTTCCTGTCCTATGGCGCTGGGCCCCCATGGGTATATTCTGCTGTGAATGGAAGTCCCAAGGTGCTGTGTACCTTTATGAGTTTCTTGAAGGGTCAAGTACAAAAGGATGGCCCTGCAGACTTCTGCTGCTGGTCTTCAGCTCCAGTGCTGGGAGGAGGGCGGGAAGGGAGATCATGGTAGCTAGCAATGAGCTAATGCCTTCTATTTCTCGACGTTCAAAATTTCTGAGCTTTGGTACTACTACCTTATCTTTGAAGAAAAGGTTACAGATTTTAAATAACATATGATTACATGCTATATTTTTTGCATATTCAGGCTGGTATACTCATTTTTCATCCATATGGAATCATTTTTTTTTTTTAAATAGATGAGGCATTAAATAACAACATCTCACTAATAATACTCCCAAGAGTATAGAACTAGGTAGTGTTTGCAATTACATACAATCTGTTGTGTGTGCAGGCGTGTGTGGATTTCTGTTTACTGGCATTCTTCATTATATGGTAACATAATACACAGAATTTCCCAGTGGCAGAAATTAGAAAGTAGGAAACAGATTTCTTGAACATAAATTGGAAAACTGATTTATGGAGTGTTT
>JAQZBX010016801.1:0-36176 GCA_029593785.1 Cabassous unicinctus | reverse complement strand
GAATAAAGTGCACAGCCATTTTCTTACACGTGTCTATGCCTCATTCCTTCGCTGGGTAACTCGGAGTCTCAGTTGATTTGTCCCGCGGGTCGGGACACACAAGGAAGATCCAGAGGGACCCAGAGGGCTGTGTCAGGCAGTGTCATTGCTGAAGTGGAGTCCTGAGCTGGAAGCAACCTGCCATCTTCTCCTCTTTGCTTTCCTCTGATAGGTGAGATGGATGGATGGATGGCTCTCCCTGCACCAGAGAGTATGACCTAAAAACTGCAGAGACCTATAAAAAAGTATGGGGTTGCTTTAAGAATTAAATGAGTGTGAATATTCTCGCTGACCTGATTTTGTGATAATCAGGGTAGGCTAACACTCGCTATATTAGAAACCATGCATGTGTGCCAGACATAGCTTTTCTCCCTAGGTCTGGTTTTTGGAATGCTGGTGATAAACTAAGCCAAATTTATACGATCATCCTGTATGGGAAAGGACTGTAACTTTGGGTATCTTTGGTCAACCTTGGGAGATATAACAGGGGGACAGATGTGACTTGGGTGGTTGGGCGTCCATCTCCCATATGGAAAGACCTGGGTTCGATCCCCAGAACCTTCTGGTAAAAATTTTAAAAAGAGAAATATAGAAGAAGCATGGGCCACCAGGCTCCACATGCGGGTGTGCCGCCAGGCCCCGCGAGCGGTACGCCGCCAGGCCACGTGTGTGGGTGCGCCACCAGGCCCGCAAGTGGGTGAGCCGTCAGGCCCCGTGAGCCGCGCAGCAAGATGATGACGTAACAGGAGAATGACACAAGGGAGAGCCAAGACGAGACTCATTGAAAAACCAGGAACTCACTGAAAAACCAGGAACTGAGGTGGCACAGGCGGCAGGACGCCTCTCTCCCACATCAGAGATTCCGAGGATTGAATCCCAGTGAAGACAGGAGGAGAGGGATGAGAGGAGAGGGCAGGAAATGGACACAGAGAGTTGCCCAGTGAATGGGCACGGAGACAACGGAAATGGCGGGGGGGAGCTAAAAATGGATGAAAGTAAATAAATAAGTAAATGAATCCTTGAGGAAAATGTATAGGGGAGGAAGACACGGCCTATTGTTGGTAGTGGTGCTTTGACGATGCTCTTTCATGATTTATTAACAAATGTTTCACAACAATGCTGGGTGTTGGGGGGGGTGATGTGGGGGGGCCCTGTATGATGTTATGCATGTTTGTTTTGTAATTTCACGTTGTTTACTTACACTTATAGCTTATGTATGTTCATGTATGAATGATATACTTCAATAAATTGTTTAAAAAAAAAAAAGAATTAAATGAGGTAGTAGACATAAAGTGCCTGACACATCACATATTCAAGAAGTATTAGGCATTATTCTTATCTAAAACCTTTATAAGGTATTTGCTGTGGTGTCTCTAAAAACATAACCTCATTAATAATAATTAACATTAATTGAGCACCTACCTCAGGGGTCATCTCTTGGGTCTGGATGCCCAAGACCTTGCCCTACTTTTTCAGATAATGGCACTCCATTTTCCTCTAGGGAACTACCTGCCTCCAATCATAGTCCTCTCTTCCAGCCCCTGACAGCCCTGTTAAAGCCTAATTAGCCAAGACCACCAGGAACTGAGCCTGTAGTCTAAGTCAGGCTCGATGCGGTGATGGAGGGCACTCCAGACCACCCTTGGAGTGCTATTCACTTGACAAGAAGGAGGAGAGAAGCTCTTTTGTAAGGTTTGGGTTCTCACTCAAGTATTCCAAGGAAGGTGGAAGGGGAGCAGGGACCAGTGCTAGATTGGTTGCTGTTTTTGACACAGGATTAAGAAAAGCAGGGAGGTTACCAGGGATTGAGGGCTGCCATGAGGCAAGGGTGGCTGAGCAGTTGAGTGTCCCCAATAATAGGTGAGAAAAGCAAAGCAGGTCTGGGGATGTCCTAGGTAAGAAAGCAATGGTCACAGAGAGGGAATCCATATGGCCCCCCTCACAGCTGCTGCATGACTTTGGGAGAAAGTGTTTCCTGTTAGCTTGGTAGCTGACTTTGTCTTCTCTGTCCTCCCAAACTTGTTTCTTTTTCAATCTGAACTGATTTTCACTTTCAGTTACAGACCAGGTTTTATTCTTTCAGCCCCAAAGAAACTTTGTTGTTGTTGTTGTTTTAAGTAAACTTTATTTCAACTTCAAAATATAAAATAACAGACAGAAGGCATCTTAACAAATTATGGAAGCATTACTTTAAAAAATTATATCCAGGCACATTTATCTCATTTCATCCTAAAAGCAAACTCAATTGTTTCTCCAGAGTACAGAAAGATACATAAATGAGCACAGCTTGTTAAATGACATGAGTGAGCAAGGTCTCCTTGCTAATGAAGAAAATGAAGACTCCTCCCGCTCTTTGACTCTCAGCCTCCCAGTCTTTCAGTTCCCCTTGCCCAAGGAAATCACCATGACTTATTCCTTGAATATCCTTCTAGAGATAGCCATTGCATATAGGAGCATATATGTATTCATTCAACCACACAGTGGGTTGGCTTAAACAACAGGAATGTATTGTCTCATGGTTATGGAGACCAGAAGGCCAAAATTAAGGTCTCAACAGACCATGCTTTCTCCCAGAGTCTGTAGAGCTCCAGTGCTGGCTTATCACAGTCCTTGGGGTTCCTTGGCTTGCACCTCTACCTCCACCCCATGATGATAAGGCTTCTTTTGACTTCTGGCTTCTACTGTATGACTGCATGCAAATTTCCTTTGCTTGTAAGGCCTCCAGTCATGAAATTAAGGTCCACCCTGATTCAACTTTACGTCATTTAGACAGGACCTTCAAAGACCCTATTCACAAATGAGTCTACACCTTGAAGTCACTAATAATGGCATCTTCAAAAGTCCTATTTAAAAATAAATTCACACCACAGGAAGGTCAATTAAGACTTGAATGTATCTTTTGTGGGGTACATGAGTTAATTCGTAGCACCATACTTGGAGTTCTGTATATTGCTTTATATATATGGTAACTATCTGTCATGGTCGTTTCATATCAGTTCATGGATCTCTTCATCTTAATTTTTTAATTTTGCATATAGGATGCATTTTATTGGGGATGGGGGAGGGGAAGGTAAACATAGAGAAACCCATGGGAAGGCTGATGCTACAACTAGTTGTGAGACATGGGGTGGTGTGGGGGATGGATGAGAAAAAGGCAAATCTCTGGGTGTTACAAAGGAATAACTGGGAAGTGCTGAGAATGGACCCTCTTCAAATATCCTCTACTGCTGGGCTTCTCAAACTTGAAAGTGCGGACAAGTTGATCTCCTGGAGACCTTGTTAAAAGGCAAATTCTGATTCAGTAGCTCTGGGGCTGAGATTTTGCATTTCTAACATAAGTGATTGGGATTATGCTGCTTCTAGATCAGAACCGCACTGGAGTAGCAACTTGCCTCCTTTTCAATGACTGTATTGCATTCCATCTTATAGGGTGCAATACTTTAAATAAAAGTATTGATTTAATACTTTATTAAACCTGATTGATGGGCATTTAGGTTGTTTCCAATATTTCCTTTACAAGCAGGGCTACAGGGAATGCCCCTCTAGAAGGAAATGGGAACTGGACTTCCTTTTGTTGGGGCGTGACTTCAGTCCCTTCCTCCTCCTTTCTTTCGCCCTCTCTGCTCCCCCATAGAGATGCCTGTATATACAGGCTGTGTCCTGTATTTTGTTTTGCATCCTGCATTGACTTTGTCAGTATGTCCTAGGTGTTCTGTAGTCTGCTTTTATCAGTAAATTACAAAAATTTGTCACCTAGAGCTATTTTTCCTCCACAGTGATTGGCAACTACGTCATTGCAATGTCAGCACTAGCTGAAAAGCACACCTCCACAAAGAAAGATGTGGGCAGTCCCTATGGTCTCTCCTGCAGGGTTGGCCAAGGGAAGACCAAAAGGGGGACTGGGAATTAAAGGCACTTCTTTTTCACATTCAAGAAAGGAAAACATTGTTCTTTGATCAAAGTCCCAAGTCAAGAGCAAGTAACCACCTGTTAATTAGAGATAACTGTGCAGGCGTGCTGCAACGCAGTCCACCAGCTTCACTCCAGGAACTAGCCTTCTGAAAGTCAGCCAATCAGTGACAGCGCCTTGCTTCCAGACAACAGCCAATCAGCAAGTGTCTCACACCATGCTTCTGAAAATCAACCAGTCAAAGGCAGCCTTACTCCAGTGAGGACACCAACACAGGTGAAAGTCCTTGGTCAATCCTCAATAGTCCCGCTTCTGAAAACCACCAATCCCTGAAGGTCAGGTTTCTCAAAATTTTACATATGATCAGCTTTGGCTTTGTTGGGGAGGCTTGGCAAACAGAGAGTTCACTGTTTTTTCCCCAGCAGATACTGAGTTCAATTTATTGTTAGTTTGCAACTCTTTTAACAGTTCCATGTCTGTTTACTGTTAGTTGAGTTTGGATTTGTGAGTGGCAGATGCACTGCCTTGGCCGTGAGTTTATCAAATTCAATCTCTTCGATTCACGTTAGTTTCTATTATTTATTTTTTTATTTGTGTATATTAGAACCCAAAATGACTAAAATGCAACTACAAAGTTTGCGATGAACTTTCCAAGCAGTGAACATTTATTAAACAAGGAAAAAATCCAATCTCAGTGTACTATTGTTCACTTAATATTAAAAAATGGTGGCAAATCAGATATAAACCAGCATGTATTAACAGCTAAGCATACATAGGATTTTCTCAACTAGTTCCAAAGAAAATGATTAACAAACTTTTGGATTAAGAGAAATTCAAATGAAGATCAAATTTCTTTGTAATCACAGAAGTTGTAATGGCCTTCCACACTGACGATCATCATCAGTCTTGAAACTGCCACCTACTAACCCAATTTGCTCTAAACTAACCCCTTCCTTACTGGCTTGCACAAGTTTCCATTTCCTTTGTTTTGAGCTCCCACCTCCTCATGTTTATTCATAAGGAGCTTGCTGTCCCACAAGAAAAGTTACTGTTTCTTCTTCCGTTGCAGCACCTGCTAAAGCCGGTTCTGGCCAGCTCTAGCAACAAGAGCATGCGCAGTCAGGAGAATCCCTTATAATAACTATACTAGTAAAAACCACACTCACTGATTATGCTAAGCTGCAGTTTTTGAACATGTGGCTATGAAGTAGCATGATCTAAAACTGCGCATGCTCCACTTTAGCCTACTCCTTAACCCACTCACCCTACCTCATCCTAAACCATTCCCTTAGACCCGCCTACCCAAAACTACATAAATGTCTCAAACTTTTCCAGCTGGGGGAAACACATCTGAGGCGTGCCTACCGTCTCCTTGCTGGGCTGGCCTTGCAATAAACTTTCTTTTATTGAAATCCTGGTGTCTCAGGATTGACCTGGGTAGCATTGGGTAGCAAGCCCACTAGGGCCATAGCAGTCTTTCAACTCAAATGACTGAGCATACTGCTGCCAAAAGGGTTTTCTGGTTCCAAAATTGCATGCAAATTTTCAAATGCTAGGATGAAATCCAATAAAAATTGTAATAGCTCCATTTATTATTACAGAGATTATCAAAGATCTAAACATCTCTCCTTTTTATAGCATAGCCAATGGATGCAAGCAATCACAATACAGAAATAATTTTTCCTTTGTGGAATATTTTTTTGTGGTTAAGGCTTGCTTATAAGGCTATTGAGAGTAAAATCTCTTCCAAATGAGACTTCAGAAACAAAAGCAAATTTTTGCAGAGACTCATCCCATATTGAGTTAGGAGTTCAGGAGAAAATGTTTACACATACAAATTTTGGTGAATGTTTGTATAAAAGTGCAAACAATGTTTATTCAAAGTTGAAGGAAAGCATGAATGATTCCATGAAAGATGCTGGCTGCGCTGCCCATATTCTGCACAATGCTACTCAAACAGCATCTGCTGTCCTTCCTATTAGCACTGAAGTACTTGACATGAAATTGTTCTACTTCAGCATTTATTCTCTTCTGAACTGAGTAAGATTTTTGTGGTTTTGTTGACATCCAGTGTTCTTCATTTCTCTTGCATTCAAAAAGCCATTGGCTCTAACACAATTGAGTGAATCCCCCCGCCCCCCATTTATTTGGAGCATTGAAATCATATTTTAATTCTGAAGAAAAGATCCCCCAAATTCTTGTTGACTTTTAAAATAACCCATTGAATAAAGTGTAACTAGCTTTGGGGGGGGAAAAGATATTAATGAATCCTCTCATTCATTCACTCAAATGGGAAATCCAAAAGGATTCAGGCTGGGTTCAGGGGACCCAAATGATGTCACTAGGGCTCTGTACCTATCTTCTTCTCTTGGTTCTGCTTATCTTACCAACAGTTCTAAGCTTTCTTGGGTTTTACCTCAAAATGACAGTAGAAGGAGAGTGGAACATCTGGCTTCCGAGCAGGGACCTTCGTGTTGTGCATGACGAGAGAGTGAATTCAAAATGGGTGGTGGTGAGACAGGCAAGATTTTTGTTCAGAAGTGTGCCCAGTGCCACACCATGGAAAAGGGAGGCAGGCACAAGACTGCACCAGGCCTGCCTGGAAGACAGGTCAGGCCCCTGATGCTCCTACACAGACCCCAACAAGAGCGAGGGCATCACCAGGGAGAGGAGACGCTGAGGGAGTATTTGGAAAATCCCAGGAAGTACATCCCTGGAACAAAATTTATCTTTGCTGGCATAAAAGTGTCAGAAAGGGCAGACTTGATAGCTTATCTCAAAAAAGCTACTAAGAGTTGGCCACTGCATTATTTATTACAAAACAGAAATGTCTTGTGACTTTTTTACATGTACCTTATTTAAATTGATCTCATACACCAGCATTCAGATCATGAATGGCTGATAGAATATTTCTGTTAGACAGTTCTGAGTTTAAGACTGGCTTGTAGTTAAATGAATATGATCAAGCTCTTTAAATGTTGACAGAAATTCTGGTTCAGCAAATGTCATCACTATTTAGAACTCACCTGTGTTTCAATTGGTGTTCATCAGCCTGTTTAAAGGCAGGTGCTGAAAATGAGGTAGCTATGCCCACTTTATCTTTTTGGTCTTAACTACGTCAATCTTTAAAATTCCCTGTATCTGAAATGTTGCCTTTAAAAGAACAAAAGGCATTTTGGTGTGGTTTGTGTATAATACCAAATAAAGAATGCTGAACATTTCTCACAGTTTAGAGATGTCCTATAAGGTTGGATGTTTTAAAATGTCAGTGTGACAAGATATAGCAGCAAGTTAAAATTTGTTTCTAAATTCTTTACTATCTAAGTCAGAATAAATTGTAATTCAGGCTTGTCTTTAAATGGCTACTCAAAACCACATAAAACTGTAGAGCCACTGTATATGTGTGGTTGGTAATGGTGAGTGGCAGTTTAAAAATATTTTATGAGGGGAGTGGATGTGGCTCAAGCAGTTGAGTCCCTGCTTCCCACATGGGAGGTCCGGGGTTTGGTTGTCTCCTTAAAAAAAACAACAACAAGCAAAACAAATGAAAAAACCAACTCAGAGGAGCCAATGTGGGTCAGTGGTTGAGTGCTGGCTCCCCACATGACTTCCTGGGTTCAATCCCCAGACCCTGGTACCTCAAAAAAAAAAAAAATATGAATCCCAAAAAGAGAAAGATTATATTTGTGGGATGGTCCACTCCTGTGGGTGTGAGATCTTTTTCAATCAGACACCTCAGTGAGGCGTAACTCAGGTTGAGTCTCCACCTTCTTGCTGGGACTGATGAAAAACTGAGACATAGGAAAAGAGAGCTCTGCCATTTTTGATCCTGCCATGTAAGTGAAAGAAGGGGCTCAAAGAGCTGAGGGCCCATGGATAGATAAGCCATGTGCCTAATAGCTTGCAGGTGAAATCGGGAAGAAAGTGGGGCAGCCAAGCCCAAGAGAGAAGGCACAGTAAGGGACAAGCCCTGTGCCTGGTTGCCCACAGCTGAGCTCCAGGAGACAAAACAGCCTGAAGGGGAAAGCAGAGACCAGGCAGAGATTGCCCACCATCTTGCTTCAACCATGGCAGCTGACTTGGGTGAGAAAGCACCTCTTATGGTTCCTTGAGTTGGACTTTTTAACAGCTTTGGAACTGGAAGCTTTTACCCCAAATAAATACCCTTTATAAAAGCCAACACATTTCTGGTACTTTGCATCTGCAGCCCGTTGGCAAACTAATACATGGTGCTTTTGCCAATTCATTATAGGGATTAAAGTAAGAGTAGACAGACCATCAGTACAAGTTTGTAAATTACATGATCCTAAGACTTAAGATGATTAACATGCACACACATACATGGAGGGGGGGAGATCTCAGTAGAAGAAGTCTATCCCCCACCCACCCCTCCCCGCCAAAAAAAGAAACCCAGCATAAACCCTGAGGAGGTCCTGAAGCATCTGCTCTAACAGTGAATCATGTTTTCAATTTCAAGTCACAGAAAACTCTACTAACAGTGGATTGAAACCTAAACGATAAGGGCATCTATTAATTACTTATAAGAAGTCTAGAAGTAGGAGGCCCCAGTGCTGGTCAAGTATCAAGGACTCAAGTTCTTTCTATTCTTCACTCTATTCTTATGCTTGTTATCTCACGGTCAGAATATGGCTGCCTCCCCTCTAGGCATCACATTTGCCTTCAAGGCAAGAAGGAAAGGAAGGGACAGAGATAGCCAGATTGTTTCTTAAGCAGGAACATTTTCTCAGAAGTAAATTATGTTCCCAGAAGCCACCCTTTATCTCACTGGTCAGAACTAGGTTACCTGACCCTTGCCTAGCTGGGAGAGAAGCTGAGAAAGACAGTATTTGGTTTTCCAGTTTCTACAGTAGGAAATAGCAAGGGAGAAGGAGGGTTATGAATGGTTGTTGGGTTCAGCCTGTCAACAGTGTCTTCCACACCTGTCCAGCCCTGAACCAATCATGGTCAGGGGTATGGAAATTATCTAATTGGTGAGGCCCGAAGTCAGGAGTGAGCTGCCAGCAACACCCATCCCACCGAACTACATGGACTATTCAGGATTATTTGGGCATGGGGGTGGGCTGTTTGTGCAAAGACAGGGCATATTGGAGGGTAGGAAAAAAGATGTCTACTAGAAGAGCTGCAGTGTTCCACTGTATGAATGAACTCAGAATTATTTTAATAGGCGAACTTTAGTCAGAGGACAAGAGGCTGAGAGGCTGGGTGCTGGAAACAGTTTAAACACAGACACAGAGTGTGGGAGGAGCACAAAGGGGGCAAAGGGTTAAAACTAGAGAGCATTTCCGCGAGCGGGATGTGGCTCAAGTGGTTGAGCACCTGCTTCCCACATGGAAGGTCCCAGTTTTGGTCCCTGGTGCCTCCTGAAAACAAACAAACAAACAAACAAAAAACAAACAAACAAGCAAACAGACTTAAAAACCAACTCAGGGCAGCCGATGTGACTCAGTGATTGAGCCCCAGCTTCCCACATAGGAGGTCCCAGTTTCAATCCCTGGCCCTGATACAAAAACAAAAACTAGAGAGCATTTCAATATGGTTGGAAAGTGGGCAGTAAGGAAGGTTAGATGAAATAAGGGCCAATCATGGCTCGTCATGAATGCTAAGCTAAGCTAGTACAAGTTACAACAGCCACATGAAGTCAGTATTACTTAATTTCCACTCAATTCCCATGAACCGGATGAGAAAACTGAGACCTAGAGAAATGAAGTCATTTGCTCAAGTCTCAGGCTCAAGAACCTGAGGTTGGCCAGACCAGAATTCAAAGCCAGAGCCTCCTGGCTTGACAGAGACCCCACACTGGTTCCCTGTGGAAGGAATAACTCAAGAGAAACAGGCCCAATTAAAGTCACATAGTCTCTCTCCTAGAAAAAAGTGGATGCAGCTGCTGTATGGACCAGGGGGATGTGTTATCTGATATCTGATGTGTTTGGCGAGTGGGGTTAGAACTTCATTGTGAAACGTCTGCAATCCTCATACTATGAGATTTCTGATTGAATTTTTGTTTGTTTTGTTTTTGAGGTACCGGGGCTGGGGATTGAACCGGGGACCTCATATGTGGGAAGCCGGCACTCAACCACTGAGCTACCTTGGCTCTCCTGAGTTAGTTTTTTCGTTTGTTTGCTGTTTTTTTTGTTTTTAGGAGGCACAGGGAACCAAACCCGGGATCTTCCCATGTGGGAAGCAGGTGCTCAACTGCTTTAGCCACATCCACTCATTTTTTTTTTTTTTTAATGACACCAACACTGAGCTCAAAGAACGAGTACCTCGAACTGTGAAGGCATCAGCTCTGCCAGTGCAGCCTCATCAGGGTCTCACCAGGTGAAGCAGACCCTTATCAAGCTGGGCTGGAGCTGCAGCTGGGCCAAGGGCAGGGTTAAGCCCCTGGGGCGGTATACAGTGAGCAGAGTCATGGGGACTGGGGAATGTGGCTGCCCAGCTGCCTGAGGAAGGTCCTATAATCCTAAGCAGGAAGCCAGATTTCCTGTGCCTGTCAGCTGCTGGAGGAGGCCTAAGACCATTCAGGAGGTCTCTCCACTGCTCCCTGGAGTGACCATGGTCCAGAATGGTCTGGTACTGTGAGAACACATGCCGCAAGTCTCTGCAGCTCTCTGAGCCCCCCGTTCCATGTTTATAAAATGGCAATGATCATATCTGGCTATTGAGAAGGATCATATGAAATCATGGGCATGAAAAACTCTTAGCAAAACCCTATATAATTGAAGGTGTTACTGATGACACACACTCAAGTCCTTCCTCTCAACCTCAGCATGGAGAGTTCCAAATGCCCCCAGGCATCTGGTATACCCACACAGTCGAATGAATGTTGACTTGAAAGGATAAGATGAATCTCTTTTGTCCTGACATGGCAAGGTGTACAAACTGTTGTCATATAAGTTGGAGGGCAACGAAGGCTAGCAGTAAAAAACATGGTCTTTGGTAGTTCTTGTGTTCAGACGACCACCTTGTAGTCTACTCGACTCTAACCAACTGCTGGGACATGCACCTGCTACATCTGCTGGGACTTTCTTAATACCATCCCTCTCAGGAAACAAAATAAGGTTCAACCAAACCAACCAAATCAGAGGGCTGTCCTCCCTCTCCCAGAAGCTGGCTTTGCCCACAGGCCACACAGTATGGCGTTGTGGGAAACTGCATACTTTCCAGATCCATGGCATTCCTGATCTGGTATTCCTGATTCCTCACTCAAATTCCCAGAGCCATTCCACAAATTTCTCCCAAAGAGGATGGAGCTAGGAACATCATTTCCTGGATATATGTGTGTTTTCTTGAGGGATAAGTTAAAATATTCTGATATACATAACTAGGAAACCAAGAAAGAGAGAAATCCTGTCTAAAACAGAGTAGTCTGAGGTGAATTTCATGATTTCTGTCTTTATAGAGGAGCAACACGCAAGTTCAGGAGGTGAAGTAATTTTATGCTCACAGTGTAAATCAGTGACAATGCCAGAATGGAATGCCAGTCCTGTGTGACACCAAAACCCACTCTTATCAACCATACCAGTCACTCATAGAAAGTTAACTGGTGACCCCAAACCAGGTGACATACCTAACATTTCTTGATATTTTCTAGTTGCAGCTCAGCAATGCAAAGGGGAAACCAGAGCCACATCACTGAATTCCTCCTTCTGGGACTAACCATTGTACCCAACAGCAGTTATGGATCTTTGCCAGCTTCCTGGCCATGAACCTGGTCAATGCGGTTGGCAATTTAGCCATCATTGCAGCCATCCGGGGGGGTTGCCTATCCACACTCCCATGTACTTCCTCTCCAACCTGTCCCTGGTGGACATCTGCTTTAGCAATGTCATTGTGCCAAGGATGCTGGCAAACATGCAGAGCAAGAGCAAGAAGGTCCTCTTTGCCCAATGCCTCACTCAGATATATTTTTTTGTGACCTGTGCAATTTCAGACAGCTTCCTCTTGGCTGCCATGGCCATTGACCGCTACATGGCCATCTATAACCCACTGCATTATATCATGACCATGGGCCCCAGGCACTGCCTCCTGCTGCTGATGGTATTCTGGGTGGTGTCCCACCTCCACTCACTTACATGATTCTCATGGCTCACCTCTCCTTTTGTGGGCCCAACACCATCCACTACTTCTTTTGTGATGTCCAACCACTGCTAATGCTCTCCTGCTCTGACACCTCTGTCAAGGATCTTTTGGCCTTCACAGAGGGCTCATTTGTGATCATGAGTCCCTTCGTCTTCATTATAGTCTCTTATGCCTATATCACACGTGTCGTTCTGAGGGTCCCTCAGGAGGAGGCAGGTACAAAGTCTTCTCCACCTGTGGATCCCACCTCACAGTTGTGGCACTATACTATGGAACTGCCATCTCAGTGTACATTTGCCTCTCTTCCACCTACTCAGTGACATAGGACCATGTGGTTACTGTCATTTATACCATCGTGATCCCCATGTGAATCCTTTCATCTATAGCCTTAGGAACAGGGACATGAAGTAGGCTTTGAGAAAGCTGACTAGGAGAGCAAAATAGAATACATATATTTTGCTACCTCTAGGAGTTTAATCTTTAATAATCATATGTTAAGTGCCTCCTACCGGCAGGTACTATGCTCAATTCTGTGAAGGTGAATAATGCATGGCTTCTGTCCTCAAAAGTACTAATACAGTCTTATAAGTGGAAAAGAGAAAATTGTCAACCGCTTACCCTACTAAGAAGTTGTCTTTATCATGAAAATAACTTGAGTTATGGTTACAAATATCTTACTAAATTAAAATCCCCCCGCCAAATGCATGGACTTTAGGCCCCCTGGATTCAATTCCCCCTGGGAAGCTCTTGAGACCCTGGGCGAGTTAATTCTCTCTCTAAACTCGTTTCCTCACCTATAAAACAGTCATGGCAGACCTATCTCTTGGGGCTGTTAATAAGGATTGATTGAAATAAGGAAGGTTAAGTTCCTGACCCCTAATAAACTGTGTGTATAGTTCCATTTCTGCAAAATAATAATTTAAGTATATTCACAGCAAAACAACTTAGTGTGTACTCTAAACTGTTAGCAATGGCTATCTTGGAGGGTGGGGAGGCTTGGGGATCTTTTTTAAAAAGGCAGAAAATAATCGAATTATATTTAAAACAAAAAAGTTGCCATGGGTAAATAGATAACATCTAAGCAAACCAACAAAGAAACTGAAAGCAGAGCCAGGCCCATCCCTGGGAGGCTCTGGGGTTTCGCTCTCACTCTCCCTCCTCGCCTCGCCCCTCCCCTTACTGAGCATTGAAAATGAACCCGGCCCGGGGGTCTGGGGTTGTGTGCCCGGGAGCGACCGAGCACACCCAAGTCTCCCTCCTACCCCGTCGCCAACTAACGGGTGAGAGTCTTTCACGGTCTTTCACCTCTCACCGAGTTGAAAGGGTGGGGTGGCCCCCGGGGCGCAGAGCAGCGGCCGGCGTCGGTAGCAAGGCTAAGACACCCAGCTGAGTCAGCCTCCCGGGCTGCGCGCGCGGTGCGCGTGATCCGCGCCCACGTGACCTGCGCGGGGCGGGGCGCCTGCGCTGTAGCTGCAGCCACCGCTGGAGGTGTCCTCGTAAGTGGGGAGCGGGGCTGGCGGGGACCCGGTGAAGTGCGGGGCGAGGGCCCCGGGGCGCTGACACGGTCTTCCGGCACCCCGGGCCCCCAGCGAGCTGCCCTGACCCCTTCTCCATGAGGGGCCGGAGGAGCGATGGGGTCGTTATCGGGTTGGCGGGAGTACTCCCGCACCGCGCTAAGGCCGCGCCGGCCGCCTCTGATTCGGGCGGTTCGGCTCAGACTGACCTAAATGCCTGGAGGAATAAAACTCCCTCCTTCGGGTGGGAGCACCCCTCCTCCCGATACTGAAAGAGAACACACCTCCCCTGGCAAAGCCCATCTTTTCACCTGCTCTAGTGGCCCAAGAGATGATCGCCCGACCCGTCTTCTTGAGGAAGAATCCATGGGATAGAGAGTATCAGGCCTGGCACTGGAGGCAGGGGGACGGGATCGAACTGCAAGATAATGGCTGACTTCGAATACTTACTTTGTGCTATACATGCATTCTCATACTTAATATTTACCATCGTGAAATAGGTGAGGTCCCCACTTTTACAAACGAGGAAACAGGCTGAGAGCTTGGGTCATTTGACCAGAGTCCTGCAGTTGCTTAATGGAGGAATTGTGATTAGAACCCAGGACTGTCTCACAGTAGCGCCTCCTGGTGGCTGTTGAAGGCATTCCGCCCAGCCTGTTAATTCCTCTGCTAAAGGAAAGGGTCTTCCTCTTTCCGGCTCTGACAGCTTCGGAAGAGGGTTGTTGATGGGTGAGAAGGGCTTCTTGACTCCACCCCAACCGCTTCCTTCCGTTTCTCCACCCTTACCCCTTACCACTGACTCTCTTTGTCACCCCCCTGCAGGACACAATGAAGCTTATCATCCTCGACCACTATTCTCAGGCCAGTGAGTGGGCAGCCAAATACATCAGGAACCGCATCATCCAGTTTAACCCAGGGCCAGAGAAGTACTTCACCCTGGGGCTCCCCACTGGTGTGTTGTGGGATGGAGTGGGTGCCATGGATGGGGGTGAAGGGAGTGGGTATCAGGGGCCTTTGAAAGACCAGGTAGGTGGGCTCTCTCAGCTAAGGGGCTTCAAGGAGGACTCTTGAGATACTGGTGCTATGAGAGAGCACCCTCCTCTCCCTGCCGACTTGTGAAACAGAGGACTCAGCTTCCTTTGTGGGTTGAGTTAGTTGCTGCCTGCTCCTGAAGAATCCTGGGGCAGAAAGGATCTTGGTTAGGCAGGAAGAATTGATTTTTAGGTTACATCCTGAGTTAGCCCTTGTCAACCAGGATTCCTAAAGAGAATTAAGACCTCATGCCCTCAGGCATCTATTTCAGGTAATGAATTCCTTTCTCTTCTATGCATTTAGAGTGGTACTAGACAGGTACCATCCTTGGGAGGGAGGATTGAGAAGATAGTCACTCAAATAATTTTCTCTAAGGCTTAATTACACACAGTACCCGAATGAAAAACATTCCCAGTTTTTTTGGAAAAAAATAACAGAATGTTGCCTTTTAGAAAGATAAAGCTTTTTTTTTTTTTTAATAATGTTTTTTCTTAAGATTGATTTATTAATTTACTTTTATCTATTTTTACCCCCACCTCACCCCACCCCACCCCACCCCACCCCATTTTTGCTGTTTTTGCTGTGTCCATTCACTGGGTAATTATCTGTGTCTGTTTCCTGCCCTCTCTTCTCATCCTTCTGGCTTCACTGTGATTCGATCCTGGAAACCTCCAACGTGGGAGAGAGGCGTCCTACCACCTGCGCCACCTTAGTTCCTGGTTTCTTGGTGCTCTCATCTTGGCTGTCCCTTGTGTCACTCTCCTGTTACATCATCATCTTGCTGGTGACACACCCACACATAGGGGCCTGGGGGGGGCTCACCTCCTTGTAGGGCTTGGAGGCGCACCTGCGCACAGGGCCTGACAGCCTGCACGCCTTCCATATTTTTCCTTATTTTTACCGGGAGGTCCCGGGGATTGAACCCAGGTCCCTCCACATGGGAGTCAGACGCCCAACCATTTGAGCCACATCCGTCCCCTGAAAGATAAAGCTTTTGACCCCAGTTCCTCAAGGCAAATGTCCTGATTATTTCTTCAGAGGTGGGGTGGATTTGCCCCAAGTCTTCCACATGGCCCGACCTGACCCATCCACTAGAGAAGGGGTCTTCAGACATTTTCTGTAAATGGCCAGATAGTAATTATTTTGGCTTTGTTGGCCATACCATCTCTGTTGCAGCTACTCAACTCTGCCATTGTAGTACGAAAGCAGCCATAGGGAATTTTGGAACAAAATATGCCAGTAAAACTGTTTATGGACACTGAAGTTTGAATCTATATAATTTTTGCATGTCGTGAAGTATCCTTCTTTTGATTTTTTAAAAACTATTTTAAAATGTAAAAACCAGTCTTAACTCGTGGGCCATACAAAAACAGGCAGCAAGATGGATGTGGCTTGTGAGCCACAGTTTGCCAATCTCTGCACTAGAGGTTTACTGCCAGTACCTGTGAAGCCACCAGCATCTCAGGCCATGTTGTGGCTGCACTAACACTCAGTGTTCCAATTACAGAGTGACCCACCTCTGTCTGGGTCAGAGTGTGGGTTTCTGCTTAAACCCCTCCCTAGTTCCCCATCATTTGCAGAATCAGCTGCAAGCTCCTCAGCATGGTTTTCAAGGCCTTCCAAGACCTGGCCCCTTCCTGCCCATCATGCTTGAACCAGCACAGCATTTTCACACAGATTCCTTGGACCATTTCTTCTGATACATGAAGCACCAGCCAGGGTTCTGGGTAGAAACCACAGAAAAAGAATAAATTGGATAGATACTGGGGAGCTCACAGAATTGATGCAAAGTCTAGAGGTTTGGGAAATGGCAGGTGAGAGGAAGCTGGTTTGTCCTGGCATGGTTAAGCCCATGTTGCAGGGACAGGCTGATTATTTTGATTGGGTGAGGGGAGTTGCCACCATCATTCATTCAGCAGATATTTATTGTATGCCCACTGTATGCCAAGTTCTGGGTGCTGGGGATACAGCAATGAACAAAAAGGACATAAATGCCTGCCTTCCTGCAGCTTAACTTATAGTGGAGAAACAGACAATAAACAAGTTAATTAGGAAGATATAAAGTATGTTTAATGGTGATAAGAGATGAGAAAAATGAATCAGGGAAGGGGGATAGGAAGTGTTTAAGCAGGAGTTGGGAGTTGCAGTGCTGAATATGGTGGCAGGGAAGATCTCTCTGAGAAAGTGACATTTGAGTAAAGACCAAAGAAATGACAGTTGGCTATGCAGATAGAAGGATGAGTATTCCTAACAGGAACAGCATGTGCAAAGGCCCTGAGGTGGAATAGAGCTGTGCTTAGAGCAGGATGAATAATAAAGTGGGGGAGAGAGAGCCAGGGGCCAGGCTGAGTAGGGCCTTTGTAAGACATGGTAATGAGAAGGAAATGAGAAGCCATTGGTGGTTTTGAAAAGAGGAGTGACTAGTGATCTGATTTGGATTTTTTTGTGTTTGTTTACCTTCTGTTATTTTTAAATGCAGTATCCAGTCAGGTTCTTGCATTTTTAACCTTTTAATCAACAGTGGTCCTCCTGCCTTCTTTCATATGTGGGTTTTATGACATTAACTTTATAATGAGTCCATGCCACTTTCATGGTAGGCTGTCCCATGTTCTCGATTTATCTGATTGTTTCCTCACAATTAGATTTAAGTTAAACATTTTTGGCAAGATTACCACATAGCTGATGTACGCATTTCTTTTTGCATCACATCCATAGGCTCATGTTACATGAGTGTCTACCTACTTGTAATTGATTTAGGTTTTAACAGGGTCCCTCTGGTTGCTGGGTAGAGAATAAACTGTAGGGAGGCAGGGAGAGCAGATGGGCCAGTGCAGAGAGAAACAAAGGTGGCTGGAGGAATGGTGGAGTGGTGAGAAATGGTCAGATTCTGGATGTGTTTTGAAGGTAGAACCAATAGGCTCTGCTGACAGATTTGCCTTGAGCAACTGAAAGGATGGAGTTGCCTTTCCCAGAGGTGGGGAAGACTGGCAGTAGCATGCTTGGATCCTAGATGTGAGGAGCCAGGAAGGGCAAGTGAATGACCTTGTCAGCTTCTACTATGGGAGGCAGGGTCAGCCCCCTTTCATGACTGCCATATGTCTCGGAGCCTTCAACATGCTCATGTCTGCTGTGAATCTCCAGGAGAGCTGCAGGGTATGTAACATTTTCAAACTGATTTTACTGTGGAACCCTTTTCTCAGCATCTTCCAGGACCAGTGCTGTTAGGAGCGTGTTCTGGGGCACACTGCCCTGGTCATACTGCTTTGCTTGGAGCAACTTGTGCTAAGCACCTGTACTTTGCCATGTTTCTGTGAACCTGCTGCTGCTTCCTCTGCCTGGAATGCTCTTTGTGTCTATCTTTTACCTGGCTCACTTGCACTCGTCCTGAGACTCGACTTGGGAGTTTCCTGCTCCTCGGGGAAGCCTCCCCTGAAGCCTCAGGCCTGTGCATACCCCATCAGAGTCGACATTGCTGCTCTCTATCTCCCCTCCTAGACAGCTCTGGCTTCGCTCCTCTGTGTCCCCATCCCATCACTCTGTGCCTTGCACAGAGCGATTGCTCAGGGAATATGTCAGTAATTGTCTGACGTTCACCCAGGTACTCATCACATCTGTGCTGGGTACTGGGGATTCTGCAGTGACTGAGACAGATGCAGCCCTGCCCCCGTGGAGCTTATGATCTAGTGAGGAAATAGGTATTAAACAGGCCGTAAATGGAGGACAGTTGGGATTGGAGCAGTCGGGCAGGGCTTCAGATCTGGCTCGTTTCTCTCCTACCTGACAGGTTCTTCTTGTGGAGCAGCCCTGACTCGTTCCTGGGTGCCCTCTGGGCAGCTAGGATCTGGGAGCTGAGGGGCAGTCATGGCTGTGGCCTCTCTTGCAGGGAGCACCCCACTTGGCTGCTACAAGAAGTTGATTGAGTACTATAAGAACGGGGACCTGTCCTTTAAATATGTAAAGACCTTCAACATGGACGAGTATGTGGGTGAGTTTGTCTTTCAGGATCCTTACCTGATTCCAGGAGAGGCCAGCACTGCAATGTGAGTGCTCCTCCCCTCCTCACGGGCTCAGCCCTGGAGAGCAATGGGGATGCCATAGGGAATTGGTGACATGGTGACAGCCTCAGTTCTCAATACCCATCTCTTCCAGGCCATAGTTTACAGATGTAAAATGTGGCTAATAAACTGACCTCAGAGATTGTAAACATTAAATTATATCGCAATAGAGGTGGAAGCCTCATGCACATAGTAGGCACTTAGTAAACATTAGCATATCTCCTGCTCCTCTATCTCCTCCCCAACTCCATGCTGTTTCTTCCTAAAAGAAATGATTGCAGATGGGGTCATGGCTGGGGTTGTCCCTCCATGTGTGTCTGGACTTCCTCCTCAGTGTTCATCCTCTAGCTCCCCTTTCAGCCAGGCACACTGGGAGCAATGCTGAGCCTGGTATCGTCTCCTTTAGTGCTAAAAAGCTATGACACCTTGGTATTTCATCACTGCCTTCCCTGTCCCATCATTTTGTAATGGCTTCACTTTAAACATTCTTTATTCTTCTTGCTGAAGAAATTGTTTTTGGGAAACCCTGAGATAATTCTCTTCCACTACCTGGTGTTCAAGTCACAGGGGCATAACTGGGGGTGAAAGGTGGGGTGGGAGGCACAGGGTGAGGGGTGTGCTTACTTCTCTGCCCTGATGGGCCTCTCCCCACCCTGTTTGGCTAGACCATCTCCAGAAGCCCAAAGTGGCCTCCAGTCCTGTTGTCACAGGTGCTGGCAGTGGGTAGATGTTTTATGGACACCAGCTTAGCCTAACCTGGGTCGATGGGCTTCAGAGAGCTGCCTCTTGAGAGCGTCTCTGGGTCCGAGGGTATCTGGGCATTCCTTTGGTGAGGAGGGTTCTGGCTTTGCCTGGGGGTGACTGCGTGTGGCTGTGTCCCCACAGGCCTTCCTCGAGACCACCCAGAGAGTTACCACTCCTTCATGTGGGACAACTTCTTCAAGCACATTGACATCCATCCAGAAAACACCCATATCCTGGATGGGAATGCAGCCGACCTGCAGGCTGAGTGTGATGCCTTTGAAGAGAAAATCACAGCTGCGGGTGGGATTGAGCTGTTTGTTGGAGGTAAGCTTGACACTATGCAGCCCTTGTCCTGGACCAGGCCCAGGGTGGCTAGAACACATGGGCAGGAGGACAAGCCACCATCTCTGTCCCCAGACAGCTTCTTCTGTCTGTGCTTATGACAGTGTGGAGGCAAGGAAGGTGTAAACAGTGGGAGTCCTGGGTCCCTGCCCTGGCCCTGCCACTCGGTGACTGTATGATCTTGGACATCTCACTTCTCTGTACCTTGTCTGTGAATTGAGAGGTTTGGACTTAGTCTCTGGGATCCTGCCTACTCCCCAGTCGCAAGGTTTTATGGGGCAGTCATGGAACTTACCTAAACATTGAAAATCACAGACTTATGTAGTTCTGGGAGATCTCAAGATTTAGGCCTACATGCTATAGGTGGCCAGTCGATCCCCAGAGAAGTAACTTGACATGCCCAATGTCAGCAGCCAGTGAGCTGCGGAGCAAAGGCAGGACCTGGGGTGTCTGCCTCTGAGATTTTGGCTCATCTCTGCCCTGGGCTGCCATTTTATGTTTCCATCTCTTGTCACCTCTAGATTCAGCCCGAGTAAAGTTGGACTGCATTTTACTGCTTCAAAGTAGGCAGGAGGAGGGCAGGAGCTCCCAGTTTCTGAGATTGTAGTGAACCTGACCGGGTTCTCCATGTGCTTTATTCACTGCAGCTCTATCCCCACAGCAGGACCCTCTAACCACAGGCAGAGGGACAGGGAAATTACACTTCTTCAATGACCAGGAGAAACAGAAGCTATTTGTAGTCCCCTACATAGATTTTTGAGGGTGGCTTCAAGTTAATAATGTGTGTGTGCCTCAGACAGGAGTGGAGAGTGGAGGCTCATATGCTTAAGGGACACCTACCCAGAGCGGGGGATGAGCAAAGAGACACATTTTTCAAGGATTTCTTCAGACCCCAGTTAAGGAGAGATTGTCTATTCTTGAAATCTTGAACCCTGGGACTCATAGGGCTGCCCTGGCTGTCTCTCCCATGCAGGCATTGGCCCTGACGGACATATCGCCTTCAATGAGCCAGGCTCCAGTCTGGTGTCCAGGACCCGTGTGAAGACACTGGCCATGGACACCATCCTGGCCAATGCAAGGTTCTTCAATGGGGAGCTCAACAAGGTGCCTACTATGGCCCTGACGGTGGGTGTGGGCACCATCATGGATGCTAGAGAGGTAAGGGCACAAGGGGCCATGGGCCTTCGTGGGGGATTGGACTTAAGTTTCTGTTAATTTTGAATTATAAAGGTACTACCTGAATACATTCTTTTTAAAGATGAAGATATTATAGATAAAGGCTAAAATTTCAACTGACCTTATCACCATCTCCTTTCTCTTCAGATGTACCTTTCTTACCAGTATGAGGTAAATCCTTCCAGCACATTTTCTGTGCCTTAGACTGCCTAGGAGGCAGGCTCCCTCTGCTACCTAAAGTGCCCAGGGCCCAGAGTTAATAAACGTAGCAAAGGGTGATTGAAATATAGTATGTCTTGAAGTGACTTTAGTGGGTTTTTTTTCCCTAGAAAGTTTCATTTGAATTTGTTACAGTTCTAATTTCCTTACTTTCATTAGAATTTTAGAAGCATTTTATCTTCCTGAGATACAGTCAATAGGAAGCAGCTACAGACATTTTAGCTTCCAGTTTCTTTGCCCGAGACTGTAAATAAGCATCTAAATCAGTGAAAAATCTCCCTGTTTAAAGTGAACTTTTGTGAAATGAGTGGCGGCACACAGATTTTTGTTGGGTGACCTTGAATCAGGTAGGTTATTGCCATTTTGGGCCCTGCAGCTTGTAAACATTAGGGCTTTGGAGGCTGTCCTTATCATTGAGAGTATCTTGGTCTGGGAAAGGACCTGGGGCTGGAAATCATGAAGATCTTTGTATTAGTCATCCAGAGGGGTGCTGATGCAAAGTACCAGAACTCTGTTGGCTTTTATAAAAGGTATTTATTTGGGATAGAAGCTTACAGTCACAAGGCCCTAAAGAGTCCAACTCGAGGTACCATAATAGGTAATTTGTCATCCAAAGTCATTGGCCACATGTTGGAGCAAGATGGCAGGCAATGTCTGCAAAGGTTCAGCCTTCCTCTTCATCTTTAAGGCTCCGTGGTCCCAGCTTCTTCCTTTCTCAGCTCTAGGCTGGTATAAGGCTCATTTCTTTCTTGGCTCAGCTGCTCTGGTCTCTCTTCAGGCTCTTCTCTCTTCCCAGGGCTGTGTCTATGGCACATTGTCTCTTCCTGCATGTTCTTCTCTGTGTGTTTACTTCTGTGTGAGCATCTGTTTTATTCCCAGTGGGGCTAAGACTTGATGCTGAGTTGCACTCTAATGACGTGGTTGGATCAGAGCCCTAATTGTAACATAATTTAATCAGACGTTTCAGCTGAATCTAATACAATCAAAGGGTTATCACACCAGAGGAACTGACCAGTTTACAAACATCTATATTTCTTTTTGGAATTCATAAATAATACCAAACTGCCACAATCTTTTTTTTTGCAGTGAATTCTGGGTTGCCAAGGGGTTACATTCTCCTCTGCCTCCACTTTCTCATCTTTTAAGAAAGGAAAAATAAATCCTGTTCACAACTCCATGGTACCAGTGAGTTAAAAAGAAGGGAAATCTATAGAGGTTAGTTCTGTATAATCAATTCCCCTACACTCAGGGAATTAACTGTTCAGGGAAGTCTGTACCTTTGTTTCATTTAAACGGAAAGCACTGCAGCACCAGAGTTCCACAGGTCTAATGCTCTGAACTCAAAGTGACCAGATTAAGGGGGATCCTTTCCAGGATTCAACCTTATAGGCCCCACAGATAACTCACCATTGCTTCCAGGCCCCCTTTTTAGGTAGTGCAGATTGGGACCCCACTTTCACAGATTTTGAGTGTGAAAATTCACCTAACTAGGACCACCTGGGCCCCAGTGTCAGACCTGTTGGGATAAGAGGTGTGGGCCTTCTTATGGCACATCTGTTCACAGGGCACTTTCGTGTTCATCATCGGCAGTGCCAGGAGGCACTGTCATATGGTGGTCCAGAGTGTAGACTCTGGGGTCAGATGCAACTCATTTATTTGTGCGATAAAGCACATGGAAACATTCACTATATTACAAACCATGCATGTGTCCCCAGACCTAATTTTTCTCCCTAGGTCTGGTTTTTAGAATACTGGTGATAAACTAAGCCTGATTTATTATATGACCATCATGTATGGGAACAGACTGTAACTTTGGGTATCTTTGGTCAACCTTAAGAGAGATAGCAGGGGGACGGATGTGGCTCGGGTGGTTGGACGTCCATCTTCCTAATGGAGGGACCTGGGTTCGATCCCTGGGACCTCCTGGTAGAAATAAAAAAAGAAAAATGTAGAATGTGCATGGGCGCTGCCAGACACCGGGTGAGCAACCAGGCCCCATGCATGTGTGAGCCACTAGGCCCCAGGTGAGCCGCCAGGCCCCACGTGAGCCACGCAGCAAGATGTGAAATAACAGGAGAGTGACACAGGGGAGAGCCAAGATGAGACACACCAAAAAACCAGGAACTAAGGTGGCACAGGCAGTAGGATGCCTCTCTCCCACATCGGAGGTTCCGATCGAATCCCAGTGAAGACAGGAGGATGATGATGAGAGGGCAGGAAACAGACACAGAGAGTTACCCATTGAATGGACACAGAAACAGCAAAAACGGTGGGGGGGGGGTATAAATAAATAAAAGTAAATAAAAAAAGTAAATAAATCCTTTAAAAAAATGTTTAGGGGAGGAAGATACGGACTATAATTAGTAGTAATACTTTGACGATGCTCTTTCATGATTTGTTAACAGATATTTCACAACAATGCGGGGTGTTTTTGGGGAGGTAATGTGTGGGAGCCCTGCATGATGTTACGCATGTTTGTTTTGTAAGTTCATGATGTTTACTGAACATTTATAGTTTATGTATGTTCGTGTATGAATGATATACTTCAATAAATTGTTTAAAAAATTAAAATTAAAAATAAAAAGCACATGGAGCACTGAGCACAGAGTGTGTGGCATGGTAACTAACTCTAGTGTTATATTGTGTTATTATTTAAAAATAATAATCCTCACATCCCTCTGGGGTGGTTAGACTAGAATTCCAGTGCTGGACTTCCAGTTCCCATGCTCATTTTCCTCCGTCACAGGCTTGTTTTCTCATCCCAGGTGATGATCCTCATCACGGGTGCGCACAAGGCATTTGCTCTGTACAAGGCCATCGAGGAGGGAGTGAGCCACATGTGGACTGTGTCTGCCTTTCAGCAGCATCCCCGCACAGTGTTTGTGTGTGATGAGGATGCCACCCTAGAGCTCAAAGTGAAGACTGTCAAGTATTTCAAAGGTGAGGGAGGGGTGGGTCTGGGGGTAGGCAGTCAAGTTCAGGCTGTGCTAGCGTGAGGAGTGGATCTTCATCATCTGGCCTTTTAATCAACAACTATGATTTTGAAAAAAACTCAAACCCTACAGTCTCACAATACACAGTCATTCTTTCTCTCCCATCCATGACTGCAGGAATCCATTTGCTGTCCACAGGCTACATGATGATCTCCTTGTAGTGCAATGATGAGCCTTTCCAGATTGCATATAGGCCTTTCCCCTCCAGGCCAGGCACTAAACCACCTATCATGACATCTTTTTTGTCTTTTAATTTAATAGGAAAATACTGCTCTAAGCAAACTAATGTGAAAATCTTCATTGACTTAGCAGGTAAATTAGGAATTTCTTTGCTGAAAAGATTAACCTTTCAATAGTCAACTCCTCTGAGTGACTGAATTTATCAAGTTCCATGAAATGTAGCTCTCATTGGGAATAGCAGATTCTTTTCCTACTCTCAGGTGTCTTTTGTTTCAGTGTCACAGAAAAGATGAGCATGTTAGTTGTAGGACAGAATTTGAAAACTCTGGGATGTTGTTGTTAATCGTGGAACTCTGCATCTACCTAAGTTAACCATTTTCTGTTTTTTATTTTTTTATAGGTTTAATGCTTGTTCATAACAAGTTGGTGGACCCCTTGTACAGTATCAAAGAGAAGGAAACAGAGAAAAGCCAGTCTTCCAAGAAACCATACAGTGATTAGCCTGTGCTGCACCTAGTATCAAGTACCTCATAGGAATGGGCAGGTTCTTCTGGAAATTGTCATTAGGAGAACAGAATTATATTTGTTTAATTCAGCATTGTTATTCCAGATAAGTGGGTGAATCTTTTGTTCTTGGCTATGAGGCTTGAAACCTAGTCCTGTGGTTTAGCTACAGGGAGAATGACTTGTTTGTAACCTACTGATTCAGAAAAAATATCTGAAAAATGTAGTCTATCATTTTGGTGTCTGCCACACCTGGGTTAGGAATTTTAACTTTTTGTTCTGCCTCTGACACTGTTCTCCTGTACGACACACTCCCTTTAGGATGCTCTTACATGCCTGATTCTCAATTGGAAGGGAATTAGGGGCTTGTGTATATTGCACAGAACCTCTTTGGAGAGTCTTGAGATCCCTTCTTGAACAGGCCTGCCACCTTATTTGAGAATCACTGTCCTAGATTAATGTCTAAAGTAAGTATAAGGAAACAATCTATCTGGTCAGTAACAAGTGCCATGGAAAGAAAACTCTCACTTCCTTCATCCCAGATTTTTTCCCCCTGCTCTCAGAGCTGACCTTTTATGAACTTGGAGGACCCCTTGGGGGAGGATTTGAAAGGGGACGGGGCACTAAAGAGAAGGTTTTTGCTGATGAACCCAGAGCCCCAGTGGGCCCAGCCACGTCAAACTCCTCTCCCTTAGGAACCTTCTGGTACCAGGAGGAGGAAGATGGAAGCCCTTTTCCCACCAGAGCCCTGTGTTTTTGTTCAAATGTCTCACCGTGTCTCTTCAACTGTATACTCATTAAAAGATCAGAGGTTCGCTGGGACAACATGCTGCCAGTTTCAATGTTGGTGTTCAGTCAAGGTGATGGGAACCAGGACAAGCAGCCCAGATGTGAGTTTAGACACAAAACACGAGACATGCTCTCTTGCTCCCATCAGAGCTGAGTATCAAGACAGCATACCAAATTGTTCTAAAGCTGCCTCATTATTTCCCCCACCTACAATACTCTGCCCTTCTAAGAACCTCTCAGGCTCCTGTGGTGTGATCTAAGGTTTCCAGAGCATCAGGAAGAAACACCCCTCTGTCCATTTGTCCTTCACCCTTTGTTCATAAGATGAGTCTATTGCTCTGCCTTCCTTTTACTCTCTTAAGCCTTCATGGAGTGGATGCTGCCTTCTCCTGCCTGTCTTTGTGCCTATTTGAAGCTGCTGCTGCCTCTATTTCTGAGAAAGACCCTTTCAGAGCCTGGCTTAGGCCTCTCTTTTACATGCTGCCAGCGTTTTGTCTTAAGCTTTTATACGTGATTGTGTTGTCATTCTGTTTTAAGCTAATGGATCAAAGGACTTGTTTACAATGTGGTTATTTTCTATTAAATCCAGTATTTTCAAATAAAACGTGTCATTTGTGGACCTCTGTCTCCCCATCCCCCAAGGACAGAAGGTTGTCTGGGTTGATATATTTTGTAAATAGCTGGTGAGCAGAGCTTCACACTCACTCCTCACAGTTCTGAAGGAAGGTTACAATCATAGATACTCTCTTTTGATCTCTTTTTCACCACCAGGGTGAAAAATAATCAAAATCTTTATAAAAATGAAGTACCTGTGAAAAAATGGGAGGCATGAACAGTAAATTGTCATGTTCTGCCTGTACTTGTGATCCAAACAAGAAAAGAGCTGTTGGAGAGAATTAAGGCAGATTTGTGACAGAGATGTAAAAACTGCAAGGTATGGAAAAATAGGTAATACATCCAGTGAAAAAAAAAAAAGCCAATCTTAGGTCAACATAATCTATTAAGGATGTACAAGTTGGAAGAAGGGTTTAATTTTAAGTTTTATTGGGATATAATATACAGAGCACAAAATTCACCCATTTTAAATATAAATTCAGTGATTTTTATTAAGTTTATGGTGTTGTGCAATAATTTATGACCACAGTCTTTCCATCATACCCCAAAAGTCCCTACTCCTACTCCCAGCCCTAGGCAACCACTGATCTGCTTTCTGTCTGCAGATTTCCCTTTCCTGGACATTTCTAATGCCTTTTGTCTGGCTGCTTTCACTAAGCATACTGTTTTTGAGGTTCATCCATGTAACAGGTAGCAGTAGTCTGTTCCTTTCACTGTACCCTCAAGAAGGACTTAAATTTTAAGTGTTATAGAAAAAAACAGCAACATTAGAATGAAATGAAAAAGGATTTAGTGATGACAGCTCAACTGGAAAGGTCAATATAAACTCAGGACTTTAAAAAGATAGTACTTCACCAATATCTCCCTGGTGGCCCAGCAGCACTGTCACCTGCTGCAGCTAGTGCTTGCATGGATCAAGTGGGATGTGCATCCCTGGGCTAGAGGGGAACCTCTCATACCACTCAGCGCTCTTTGGAGAGAAGCTAAGTCTCTGATTTGGGCCAGGAATTATAATGGGACTGGAATATCTTATTGGCAGAAAATAAGTGCTTTCAAAAATGGCTGCACAAATGCTGAGAGGCCAAAGCAGCCAGTTTAATGGGGCTCCCCACTGGCCAGGTTATGACGAGCTGACCAAAAAGGAAAAATATTAAGTATCACTAATTAGAACAAGTCGAAAACACCAAGTCTAATAATCAAAAAGGGAATATTTAAGTGTACACAGAGTTTTGTCACAGAGTGGCTAGAATGTGTTTCAACTTTTACTACATTTGATTGAGTGGTGGAATGCTGATGTAATAGGTGTCCCCTCTCTTCTATTAAGTATGTCTGTCTCAAGTCATGATGGATATAAAAAGAACCTGTCACTCCCCCAGATAACTCAGTGGCTTACTCCCCCATATTCTTCAGGTGCCTGCTCAAATGCCATTTATCAGAGGAATTTTCTCTGATCTTCCTATGTAAGGTAGCAATCTCTGATTTCCTATCCCTCTTATCCTGCTTTATTTTCTCAGAACCATTTGCTACCTGACATGTATTTTGTTTCCCTCTAAATGTACACTCCATGAGGGTAAATGCTTTTTAAATACTACTTTATTCCATTCCTTTAACAGTGCCTTGATAGCTAGAAGGCACGCATTATTTGTTGACTTGAATTATATAGTTCTCCCCATGAACAGTGATAGTACATGATAACCAGGTAGTGTATTATTATATGATAATAGATTAGCCGATGAGCCTACTGAAGAGATCTAACTTTGTAAATTTGATGTCCCTTTCTTGGGAACCAAAATCTTTACTGACTGATGAGATGCTAGTCAAGCATGCATATATTTCCAAGATATACTGTGAATGAATAATGAGTTATGCAATAATGGGTAAGTAAAACAACATATTAATTTGGATCTCAAGGGAGCCTGTGACACCAGTGAGCGATCATACTGTAGCTCCCTAGTCCATTCAGTTCCCTAGAAGATAAGTTCAAAAGGTCTCAAGCCTCTAACTTCTCTTCCCCAGCTTCTGTCTCAGTATATGAAAACAAAAGCAGTCAGAAAAGAACGTCTACATGTTCCCATTGATCCCACACCCCCACCTGCTAGCCCTGCTCTCACACTCTGCCTTTTTCATTTTACTTGTTCCTTGCCTGATCCCTCAGGCACTAGATCCCATCCAGTCTTGTCTAGTAGAGTACACTGCTCTAGCACTGCTTTCTCACCTGCAGCATCCCACTGTCATTCTCTCCTGGATTACTCCTATCAGCAGACAAAACAAGCTTTTTAAAAAAAAAAACTATGGGAACATTTTTTACATAACTTTTCTGTAATCCTACAACTTCTCTAATTGTAAAAAAAACTTAAAATAAAACAAAACAAAATTTTAACAAAACAAAGCTCTCTATCCCATTTGTCCCCCCAGCTAGAGCCTCATTTCCCTAATCACCTTTAATAGTAAGATTTCTTGAGTTACCCATACTCTTAATTCCTCTCCCCCATTCTCTCTTACACACACTCCATTCAGGCTTTCACCTCCCTTCCATTGCAAGAGCACTTGTCAAAGGTACCAGTGACCTCTGCACTGACTGCTAAGCCAATTCTTAGTCCTCTTATCACTTGACCTATCAGCAACATTTGACACAGCTGAGCATTCCCTCTTCAAACTTGACCTGGCTTCTAGGACATTAATCCGCTGGCTTTCCAACCATCCTGGCCATTTTCTCCTTTGCTGGTTCCTCTCATCTTCCTGACTTGTTAATGTCTGCAGTGCCCCCATCCTCCCAAGACTCATGGCTTTAAATGCCATCTCTAGCTGAACTCCCACATTTACATCTCCAGCCTAAGTTTCTCCAATATCCAACTGCCTATTTAACACCTACATTGGTATAACTACTAGACATTGTAAACTTGACATCTCCACAACAAAATACCTAATCTTTCCCTGCAAACCTGTGGTACCCATAGATTTCTCCATCTCAACTGCTCAGATAAAAATACCTTGGAATCAATACTGATGTCTTGTTTTCTCACATTATACATCCAATATATCAGCAAATCCTATTAGCTTTACTTTCAAAATATGCACAGAATCTGACCACTTCTCAAGATTCCAACTGCTAGCACACTGGTACCAGCCACCTGTGTTCCTCAGCTGCATTACTGCAATGGTCTCTTCACTGCCTGTTATCTTGGTCACCCAGCTCCCCTAAAATGTAAGTCAGATCCTATCCCTCCTCTGCTCAAAACCTCCCAAAGCTTTTCCCTCTCTAGAAGCCATAGTTCATACAAGGCCCTACATAATCTGCAGCACACCCCACTCCCACCCAATCTTACTTTCTCCCTTTCCCAGTCAGCTTCCACCCTTACTGGCCACCATGCTGCTCCTGGAGCCCTCTAAGCATGTGCCTATCCCAATAACCTTTGTCTGATGCTGCCTCTCTGCCTGGAATTCTCTTCTCCCATGTGTCCACAATTTTCACTCCCACACTGCCAAGCCTTTGTTCAAGTGCTACTTTGATGAAGTCTTATGTCTCCATTCTTTAAAATTCCAACATCACCCTTCCACTCCTAACTCTATTCCTTTCTCTAACTTCTCTCCATAGCACTTATCTTCTGATGAACCAAATAATTCACTTATATTCTGTCTCTCTCCACCAGAATTTAAGAGTCATGAGGTCAGGGAGATTTATGTCTGTTTTGTTCACTGCTACATTCTCAGCACCTAGAAAAGTGGTAAGACCCATAGAGAGGTTCTCAATAAATATTTGTTAAATGAATGAATGAATTCTAGGAAACACAATAGGTTGCAAGAAGTGGACTGGGAGTAAGACAACCACTTTTTAAATTTTACATGCATTTAGGTTTAGTTTAGTTGAGGGTTTTTTTTAACAAAGAGGAAAAATAGAGATCTAAGCAAAGAAAAGAAGTAATGGTGTTGACTTTTTACTTAGCAACTTCAGTATCAGAATCTCACTACTTTTACAACGTGTACAATCTTTTCCAAAGCATCCCCTGACTCAGAGAAAGATGGGAATCTTTGGAGTAGTAAATATTCAGGTGGCCTGAGTATAAAGGACAATAATTGTGCAAAAACTAGACTATGGGTGCTGAAAGTTGATAATGATCATAAACATTTGTTAACAATATTATTCCCAAAGTTCCTGCTGCCAGTTTCCTGACCACAAACCCTCAGCTGTGTCTGCTGCCCAATTTTTTTTTTTATTCAGGGAGCAAACTGGTGACTCTCAGCAGTATCTGAAGGTACCACAGTATTACAATTCCTCGGTCCTACTAGGGGCTTTATATAACTTAATTCCTTTACTTCTGTGACTGCAGATAAATGCCACTGTCAGGAGTGATGCTTTCTTATGTAACAATTGGATGTCAACTATGGTTCAAGTACAGTTTTAAGTGGCCTTAAATTTTTTGGTAATATTGCCGTTCCTGCTTGGCTGGTATCATTAGATGTCATTTGTCTATCAAGGTATATAACAGCCTACGATGAAACAAAATGATGAAAATTAAAATCTCAGAAATTAAACCTGCCTTCCGTAACAAAATAAAATACTATTCGTCCTAACCATTTACTATATTTATAACATGGGAATTGCTGCCACCTGCTGGTGACTTCATAACAAAGTTAATACTTGGTAGGAAATCCAAAATTAGTCAATTTTCAATTCCAGTCTGAAGTAGACAGCAATATAGTTTTATGATTATCATATCTAATTAACTCTCATGACTCTTGACAGAATAAATAGTAAGTATATTGAGGGCCTTCTAATGCAAACTCGATCCCTCTAGTACTAAAAAACGACCTTGATGACAATGCTACAGGTCTGGGAATAGAGTTGCCAAGTCTTTTCTCCAGAGCTCACATTTCTTTTCTCCATCTCCTCAAATGGAAGTGATGCATCCACTAAACACCCATTCATTCACTTACTTGATTCAGTATTTAGCTGGGATGGATGGCTAATCCTCCTAGGTCACTCAGAGCCTTGTGGGTCCAGCTGACCCATGGCATGACCTGATCAACTTGTCCAATACTTACAGATTTCCTCATGAAGCTGACCAGGAAAATGACCATAACAGGTACACAGCCTAAAACCACCTACATAGCCAGTGAAGTGTCCTGAGAAATAACTGACTGACAGCTGCAAAAAGACCTCCACCAAAAGAATTTATTTGCTGAGCCTACTAGGATTAGGTAATCAGTCTTTAAGAAAGTTTTTCAGCTCCTGACCAATCCAGGTGCATCAAGGTATAATGAGTGTTTATATAACACTAACAATAAAAATAGATGGGGGAGCGAATGTGGCTCAACTGGTTGGGCATCCGTCTCCCATATGGAGGGACCTGGGTTTGATCCCTGGAAACTGCCGGTAAAATAAAGAAAATACAGAAGGCGTGCGGGCCGTGAGGTCCCGTGCGCGGGAGCGCCGCCAGGCCCCACAGAGCCACGCAGCAAGATGGTGACGTAAGAGGAGAGTGACACAAAGTGAGAGCCAAGACGAGACCCGCTGAAAAAACCAGGAACTGAGGTGGCACAGGTGGCAGAACACCTCTCTCCCACATCGGAGGTTTCCAGGTTCGAATCCCAGTGAAGATAGGAGGAGAAGGATGAAAAGAGAGAGCAGGAAACAGACACAGAGAATTGCCCAGCGAATGGACACAAAAACAGGGGGGGAGGGGGGTTAAAAATGGATTAAAAAAAAAAGTAAAATATATAAATCTTTAAAAAAAATAAAAATAAAAATAGATGGGACAGCTGTCACAGCCAAGAGGAGCCTAAAAGAACATGATCCCTAAATGCAATGTGGTATCCTGGATAAGATCCTGTGGACATTAGATGGAAACTAAGGAAATCCGAATAAAATATGGCCTCTATCTAGTTAGCAATAATAGACCAATATTGGATCATTAACTGTGACAAATGTACCATACTAATGTAAGATGTTATTATAGGGGAAACCTAATGTGGGTTATACAGAAACTCTGGGGTATATAGGAAGTCTATACTATCGTCACAATTTTTAAAATATAAATCTAAAACTATTCTAAATAAAAAGTTACTTTTTAAAATGGATAGAACAAGATGCACCTCAATTGACAAAGATAAGCCCTAAGAGTTAGTTCAATGACAAGCTTAAAAAGTTACAAATCCTCTATATTGACTTAAAAAATTACTTAGTAACTTATTTACATTTATCAGCACTAGACTCAAACCTTTTATATAAAATCAAGAGATATCACCTCTCTAAACTACTGTTTTGAGCAGGATAAATTAGCAGCCTGCAAAGGAACCCTTTGCAGGGACCCAAGAGGTTTCTGTCACTATATGGTAAATCTCAGGCCACTAGTAAAAAAGGCCTTCATGAAACTAAACCAGGTAAAAAATTCTTTGCACTATTATATACTTCCTTGATATAGCAAATTTGCAAAACCCATTTATTTCACAGGACATTCAGAGGGTTACCTCAACCTTTCATTTTTTTTTTTTTTTCATGGACAAAGCAGACTTATTTTTATTGTAGTAATGGGAGAACCTGTAAAGCTAGAGGGTACCAGGGGTTCTGAGAGGAGTGGGAAGGAAAAATAGGTGGGGCAGAGGGCATTTTAGGGCACTGGAATTGTTCTACATGATATTGCAATGATGGATACAGGCCATTATACCTTTTGTCAAAACCTATAGATTTGTACAGCACAAAGTGTAAAGAAATATATAAACTATAGACCTTGTTTAGTAGCAATAATTCAATATCTGTTCCTCCATTGTAACAAATGTAACAAATAATATTAGAAGTTAATCACAGCAGAAAGTGTGAAGGAGTATATGGGAGTCTCCTATACTTTTGATGTAACTTTCACGTATTCTAAAACTTCTATGAAAATAAAGCTTATTGTAGGAAAAAAATTATACATTGTGATCGAGTGGGTTTTATACCAAGTATACAAGTGCGATTCAAAACAAAAAAATCAGTCAGTGCAATTCCCCACATTAATAAATTGAAGAAGAAAAAATACATGATTATCTCAATAGATGCAGAAAAGACATTTGATGAAATATAACTTCATTAGCATGCCAAAAGCTAGGAATAGAAGGAAACTTTCTCACTATGATAAAGTGTATATATGAAACACCCACAGCTAACATTGTATTCAATGGTGAAAGATGAAAGCTTTCCTGCTGAGATCAGTACCAAGAAACAGAGGCCCACTCTCTCCAATATTATCAATTATGTTCTTGAAATTCTATCTAGAGTAATTAGGCAAGAACAAGAAATAAAGGCACCCAAATAGGAAAAGAAGAATTAAACATTCAATATTCATTGATGATTTGGTCCCAAACTTAGAATATCCCAAAAATCCACAACAAAACTACTGGAACTAATAGACAATTTCAGCAAAGTTGTGGGATACAAGCAAATATGCAAAATAAACACTGCTATGAGCATTCTGAGGAGGAATTCAGAAAAATTTTGATTTATAATAGTGACTAATAGAATCAAATATTTAGGAATAAACTTAACCAAGGAAATAAATGACCTATATTCAGAAAATTATACAATATTGCTAAATGAAACCAAAAATGATATAAATAAATTGAAGAAAAGTCCGTGTTCATGGGTTGGAAGACTAAATATCATTAAGAAATAAATTCTACCTAAGTTGGTCTAGAGATTTAGCAAAGTCCCAATAAACATTCCAACAGCCTTCTTTGTAAAACTAGAAAAAACTATTATCAAATTTACCTGGAAGTGTAAGTGTCCCTGAATTGCCAAAAGTATCTTTAAAAATAAGAATAAATTTGGAGGACTCTCACTTCCTGACTTCTAGATAGAGTTGTAAAAATATCGTGGTACTGGCATAAAGATTGATGTAAGGACCAATAGATTTGAAGCAAAAGTTCAGAAATAGACCCTCACATCTTTGGTCAAGTTATATTTGAAAAGGCTGTCAAAATAAGTCAGCTGGGACAGAACAGCTTGCTCAACAAATTCAACCTTTCATTTTAATTACTCAAAGACGAACTAAAGTACATGAAAGCAGGAGCCATCTTAGAACTCCTACTTTAAAAATAAGACTTTATAAACCCTACTACTGTCTTTGTTAAAATTGAGTGGTACATGCAACAAAAGAAAAAATAGATAAATGGGACCTCCTCAAAATTAAACACTTTTGCATCTCACAGGACTTTGTCAAAAGGGTGAAAAGGCAGCCAACTCAATGGGAAAAAATATTTGGAAATCACAGATCTGATAAGGGTTTAATATCCAGGATATATAAAGAGATGTTACAACACAACAATAAAAAGACAAATGACCCAATTAAAAAATGGGCAAAAGACTTGAATAGACATTTCTCCAAAGAAGAAATACAAATGGCAAAAAAACACATGAGGAAATGCTCAACATCACTCATGATTAGGGAAATCAAAACTACAATGAGATATCATTTCACACCTATCAGAATGGCCAGTATTTAAGACAGAGAACTACAAGTGTTGGAGAGGATGTGGAGAGATAGGAACACTTCTTCACTGTTGGTGGGAATGCAGAATGGTATAGCCACTGTGGAGGACTGTTTGGCAGTTCCTAAAGAAGTTGAATATAGACTTGCCACGTGATCCAGCAATACCACTACTGGCTACCTACCCAGAAGAACTGAGAGCAGTGACACAAACAGACACCTGCACACCGATGTTTATAACAACATTATTCACCATTGCCAAAAGTTGGAAACAACCCAGGTGTCCATCAACAGACGAATGGATAAACAAACTGTGGTTCATCCACAAATGGAATATTATGCATCTATAAGAAAAAATGAAGTCGTAAAGCATATGACAACAGATGAACCTGGAGGACATTATGTTGAGCGAAGCCAGCCAGACACAAAAGGACAAATACTGTATGAATGCATTACTATGAACCAAATATATCGTGTAACATATTGTTTGATTCAAAAACAATTTATATGTATCCATTACATTTAATTGAGAAATGTATCTATTTATTCATCTGTGTTTACTTTTAAGTTTTTAATTGTTTACATTTTCAATTATTAAATGTACAAAATAAAGTAAAAAAGAAAAATTGAGTGGTGAAGATTTGGTACCTAAGGAAGAAAGGAAGAGCCACTCGGATAAACAAGTCTTTGAGACTAACCACCTGTGTTGGTTTTGTTTTCTTTTGTTTTTAATCATTAATGGGGAAAAAAAAATCCCATTTCTCTCATGAAACTGCTTCCTTCCTACTACATCATCAACATAATGTGCAACATCCCAAAATAAAATGATCTCTAGAAAATCTCAACCAACCGTCAACTAAAGAGCTTCTAAGTGGCTACTATTGAAAAAAATCTGAACTGAATTCCTCTTCAACCACAGCAGGCACTGTTCTCAGGTATATAACATATACTTAAATTTTTGAATTTCCACTTATTATCAACTTACTCTTTAAGTAATTTTAGTCCTTATATAAAATGTGCCAAATGGAACTCCATGAAAATATTTGGTTTAAATAAAACATGAGGGGGCGGATGTGGCTCAAATGGTTGGGCGTCCGTCTGCCATATGGAGGGACCTGGGTTCGATCCCAGGGAACTCCCGGTAAAATAAAAAAAAATATATATATAGAAGGCGCATGGGCTGCCAGGCTCTGTGTGCCAGTGAGCCGCCAGGCCCCGGGAGCCAGGTAGCAAGATGATGACATAACAGGAGAGAGACAAGACGAGATGCTCCGAAAGCTCCAAAAACCAGGAACCGATGTGGCGCAGGTGGCAGAACACCTCTCTCCTACATCGGAGGTCTCCAGGATCGAATCCTGGTGAAGACTGGAGGAGGAGGATGAGAAGAGATGGCAGGAAACAGACACGGAGAATTGCCCAGCAAATGGACACAAAACAGCAAATGGGGAAGGGGGGGTTTAAAATGGATAAAGTAAATAAATAAATAAATAAATAAATAAATA
>JAQZBX010016800.1:0-36122 GCA_029593785.1 Cabassous unicinctus | reverse complement strand
CTCCTCTGTTTTCTCCATGAGGTCTGCTATAGGCTATGAGGCTCTCTAGGCTTTGCCTCTCTCCACAAGGCCAGTTGTGGACCATCATGGGACCCAGTCTGTCTCTCTCCCCGGAGCTCAATTCTCTCCAGGCTCAGCTGCTTAGTTCCTCTGTATGCTTACTTCCTGGACTGCAGCTCAAAACTCAGCATCAATACTCCAACTCTGTCTTTTTCCATGTCTTATATCTGAGATCCCCCACCCACCAAGGGGTGAGGACTCAATGCCCTACTGATGTGGCCCAATTAAGGTACTAATCATAATTTAATTAAGTAAAAGTGAAACTTCAGACAGATCAGTTCAGAAACATAATCCAATATCTACTTTGGGAATTCATAAACAATATCCAGCTGCTACACTCCATCCTCTGAATACCAAAAAGACTTTACATATTCAAAAAAGAACTTAAATCAGTAGCAATGCTACATATAGAATCACACCACAATCAGTATAAAGAAATACAGTTTGTCTTGAGGAAAAGCCCCATCTGGCTGTAGACCTCTGAAACTTACAAAACCATTTATCTGCTTCCAATACACAAATGGACAGACAAAAGATAAACATTTTCATTATAAGGAGAAGTTGGGAGGGAAACATGAGTCATGAGTCCTCTACAGTTCAGTAAACCAGCAGGGCATACTTCATTAGATGTCAAATTCTGAGAGTCATTCTAAAGATGATGGTTTCTTCTTCCTGGGACCTTATGGGAATCCACCCTTTCCACAGGCTTGTCCAAAGGCCATTTGCTTGGCTCAACCCTCATCAAGCATCTAGGTGGCACCCAAGCTCCAGACCACACCCTTCAAGAGTTTTGGGGTGATTGCCACAATTTACTCAAACTTTGGGTTAGAGTCTTAACCCCCCTAGTACAATGACATGAACACAACATTTCCCTTAAGCTTTGGCATAGAGGCTCAACCCTCTCAGAGCAAAAAGTGGACCACCCAGCCTTCCTTAATCCATTGGGGGCCGGCCCACCCCTCTCAGACCTATGGGGCATTGACCTAAACATCCCGTCATTGAGGAATGTGCTCCACCCTCTCTGTACCCTGGGGTGGAAAACTTTCCCCGAACTTCAGGTGGGAACATCCACCATCTTCAACTACTGGGACAAACTGACCCTCCATGTACACATTGGCCCAAGGAGATGTCTTAATTCCAGATCTCATCTTCCATGGTTTTCCTCTTAAAGCTATGTCTTCTTCAAACTCTCCTTTCAATGTCCTTTTTAGCCCAGACTGACAGTGGTTTTGTTCATAAAGCTCTCTCAAAAAGATTGTTGGTATAGTGTGCAAGAAGCAGAGGTTCAAGACATCAGACATGAAGACTTTCCAAATGTCTTTTTGAGATAACTGCATTTTCAATCCTGATTTACAAGTTCCAAGTTTAGTTAAGTTCTCAAATGGGGCACTATCATCTGAGAGATTGATTTCCAGAGGATTGGAATTTCCAGAATCATTTTTTTGTTTTTTTTGTGCCCAACACTTCCATCCTCAGCTTATCTCACATGTCTAGCATTTTGCTATAAGCTGCATGGAGAAGCCAATCCACATTCTCCAAGTTTACTTTGGAAAGTTCTTCAGCTAAATGCCCAGGCTCGCTATTTTCAAATTCTACATTCCAGGAAACACCAGGAGTCAATCTTGCTAAGTTCTCTGCAGCTTTAAAATATGGAACGCCTTTCCTCCAGTTTCCAATAATAGTTTCATCATTTACTTCTAAGGCCTCATAAAAAGTCTCTTTAGAGTCCATATTACTATCAACAGTCTCTTCAAAGCACTGTAGGTTTTTTCTACCAAGCATCACACAATTCCTCCAAAAAAAACCTCTTACTCATTTATAAAACTGTTCCAGCATTTTGGTAATTGTAAAAGAATTTCCCCACTCCTTGGGACCAAATTCTGGATTAGTCAGCAAAAAGGGTGCTGATACAAAACACGTGGAATCATTTTTATAAAGGGTATTTATTTGGGGTAGAAGCTTACAGTTACCAGGCCATATAGCCTAAGTTACTTCCCTCACCAAAGTCTATTGCCATGTATTGGAGCAAGATGTCTCTTGACATCTGCCAGGGTTCAGGCTTCCTGGGTTCCTCTCTCCCCAGTGATAGATTCTCTGCAGGTCCAACACCTTTACTCATCTGTGTGTTACTTCCCAGGCTCCAGCTGAAAACTCAGCATCAAAACTCCAACTCTGTCTTTTGCAATGTCTTTATCTGTGATTCCCCACCAACCAAGGAATGGGGACTCAACACCCTACTGATTTGGCCCAATCAAAGTCCTAATCATAATTTAATTAAGTAAAAGTGAAACTTCAGACAGATCAGTTTACAAACATAATCCAATTTCTATTTTTGGTATTCATAAACAATATTAAACTGCTACACTTGGCTTTTATGTTTCTGTCTTTGATCCAGTTTGATTTAAGTCTTCTATAAGAAGTGAGATAGGGGTCCTCTTTCATTCTTTGCTTATGGATAACTAAGTCCCCAAACACCATTTGTTGAAAAGAATATTCTGCCCCAGTGAAATTGACTTGGTAGGCTTGTCAAAAATCAGTTGATCTTACAGGTGAGTGTCTATTTTTGAACTCTCAATTCAATTCTATTTTCAATGTGTCTATATGCCAATACCATGCTGTTTTGAGCACTGTAGTTTTGTAATATATTTCAAGCTCAGGAAATGTGAATTCCAAGATTTTGCTCTTCTTTCATAGGATGTTTTCAGCTATTTGGAGCCTGTTTCACTTCTAAATGAATGTGGTAATTGACTTTTCTATTTTTGTAAAGATAGTTTTCCAGAAGCCATAAAGGGAGTAGAGAGTGGGGAGCAAATGCTATATATGGGAAGAATCTATGATAAGGTAAAAGTGGGTGGTTTGGCATTGGACAGGTGTGATGGTGTGAAAGTGAGGTTGATGATACTAGAGTGTGAGTGTGAGCAGGGTTAGAGCGGGGTGGATTGGGTTATCCATGGTGAGAGGACTGGACAAGGGGAAAGGTGAATTCTAGGTAAGTTGAAGAATACAATTGTAGTTGAGAATGCAATTGTGGAAATGTTCTTTTGGCATCTATAGCAGTGGAGGGTTACTGGTGCAGGGTATCAGTGTTGGGGGGATGTGCAGAGAAGGGTGCATCAGGTTGATTCCTCTATGTAATATGAATGTGTTCATGTGGTCAACGGGTGTTATATCACTGGGTGGAGACCCACACAAAAACTCAACAATTTATTAAATTTCCATCTTGGGGAGTCCTGCAATATTCTCTAATACAATGGCAGGAATATCTAGAGTACAGAGGCAGTGCCTATTAAAAGAAAACAAACCAACACACTAAGCTGTCAATATTAATGCTCGTACCTATGAAACGTTTTTTTTTTTTAAATTGGAACTTAGCCACTTAATATCTATTGCCTAAGAGTTACCTATTGAAAGCCTCCTTATTAGTCAATGTGACCTCTCTCTAAGAAAACTCAGCAAATAAACACACTACCTCCCCATGGCAGGGGACATGACTCCCAGGGATGAGTCTCCCTGGCACAGAGGAATTAATACCAAGCACCAGCCAGCAATGGATTTGGAAAAAGACCTTGTCCAAAATGGGGACTAATTAAATTCAAATGATTTTTTTTATGGCTAAGAGATTCAAAGTGTGTCAGTATGTTGTAACAAAGGATACACTTATGCACATTTCAAGTGATCACACTAAGTGCTGCAGTAAACAAAGCCTCAACAGGGGTGCTCCAAAGGACTCTAGAGACATAAGGAAACTTTTCACGAGCATACAACCCATGAAACCAGCAACATGTTGGTGGGTCTTAGCTTGTATTATGTGATAACCTATTTCCCCAATGTAACCAAGTTAGACACATTTATAATTTCACTTCACATGATTTTTCTACCCCTTCTATTTGAAACTATAATTAGCACCATATCAGTTAAATATATGTCCCAGAAACTTCAGTCTTTGTTCTGTTCATATGCCACTTGAAACTTAAACCTCAGCAGAGTGGCGGCCAAAACCTATGCTGTAGTCCATAACATTCCCTGAGGATAACTAACAAAATGATGATGGTGAACAACCCACATTGCCAAAAACAGAGTATCAACAAGTACAAGCAAAACAATTCCTTCTGTGCCCCAAAAGATCTTAGGCCCCTCTCAATCTGAAGCAGAGTGGGCATCATCATCCCATTATCCTCAAAATTGAGGAAATGAACAAACATAAGGGGGTAATGCCACCATGGGACAAAGTAGAATTTTTATTACTATAGTAATGCAAGCACTTGTAAAATTGGTATAAAGGTAATGATTACCAGAAGTTCTGAGGGGAGGGGGAAGGAAGAATTGGTTGAACATAGGGCATTTTTAAGGTGTTGTAAGTGGTCTGCAGGGTGTTGCAATGACAGATACAAGACATTATGCAATGTTGCATAACTCACTGTAGTTACATTATTCAATCTACCATACATGTATCATGCATCATATATAGGATAGGTGCTTAATAGACATTTTTGGTTTACGTTAAAGAGGAATCTCTTTAGTACCCTCAACCCAAATCTTTAATCAAATTTTATATTGAATTGATGCTAGCTTGTCTTTTTTTATAGACTACCCTTAAGCTTCCTGTAGCTATGTCAGGAACATACATATTCCAAATTCTGGCTTTTTATAATGCTTTTTAGCAAAGTCTCTCTGACACGAGCAGAGAGATTCCATTTAATATTTCCTGTTGAATGAACAGACATTAAGTCAAATGTTATTTCAGTATGAAATTGTTTTCAGTTTATGCACCATTTTAAAAGAAAATATATGGAAATTTATAAAAGGATATAGCAAGGTATTGGAAATATTACAAAGTTTCCATTTATTTGATCCTAATGTGTTGGTGTATTGTAGAGCACCATGTCCCTCTAATAGATACCAGTTGTAACAAAACATTTCAAATTTAGGTGAAAGTTCTGTTAGAGGTCCTCAGGATTTCTGAACTTTCAGAATCCTTATCCATATTCCGTCCGCACATTATTGGTTTGTACTCTCCTAAACCACAAGATTTTTCAGGATGTTATATCATTAGAAACACTGCCAGCTGAGCAGAAAGTGACAATAAGAGGACAAAATTATAGAAGACTGTTGGAATTCCAAAATTCTACAGACAGATAAAACTATGCAGATTCAAACAACCATTGAATAAAAAGAAAGTGTGATGCCTTTGTTTGTCAGGATGCTATCACATGTACTACAGAATGAGATAGTTTGACAATGGAAGTTTATAGGCTCAAAATTTTGAGGTTAGGCCATGTCTGCTATTGAGACATAAGCAAGGCATTGCTTTCTCCCCAATGTTTATAACATTCTGTTGCTGGCTACCAGAGATCCCTGATTTTCCTTGACTTCTGTGCCTGCCTTGCATTCATAACAATGCCCTCTTTATTCTCTTCTGGATCTTGTTCTGGCACATCCCTGTGGCTTATATGTCTACTACTGAATTTCTTATGCTTATAACAGACATCAGTAATCTGGATTAAGGCCCCCTTTCATTCATGTGGGCCACATCTTAACTAAAATAAGATATTCAAGATTTCTTATCTACAATGGACCCCCACACACAGGAATACTGACAATGATTAAGAATATGTATATAATTCAGTCTAATCCTGATGAAGTCAGAGGCCAGATATGCAGGCAGAGATATCACAGAGTTGGACTCAGAGACCAGAGACCTGGGTGCAGAGATCAGCGCCAGAGGTCCAAAGGGCCTAATGGACAATCTGTAGGCCACAGAGATGACTCCAGGCTATGAAACCTAACAGAACATCAGGATTTCAAAACTGCTTCAGAGCAGTGCTTCCTTTCTTCTTTTCATTTTGGAATAAGAATGTCTAAAACTTTTACACTCTGCCTCCCCCACAATGGTATTTTGGAATCAGTAAACTTATTTCCTAGTTACTGGTCCACAGAGAGAAATGAATTTTGTCCCAGAATGGATCCTACCCAGAATGTACTACATATGTGATTTAGACTATTTAGATGATTACTTGCGACTGTTGAGCAGATGATATTTAGATGAGGTTTGTGAATTGAGATGATTCTGTAATTTGTTTAGATGTTTGGGCATGTTGGGATGAGAAAAATGTATTTTTTATGTGGGATAAATGAATATCATTGGGATTGAAGTGTACACACTCTAGACAGAATAACAGTCTGAAAATATCTTGTCTTAAACCATGGTACCCCTGCATACTACCTTATATGAAACATACTTATAGTTTGTTTAATTCAATTTGTGATGGAGAGATTATCCTGTGTTTTTAAGGATGGGGATTAACTGCAATCACATGTATTCCTATAAAAGGGAGGGAGGATAAATTGAGAGACAAACAGAGGATAAGGCAATATGAGGGCAGAACTCAGAGACATTTGAAGATGCTGGACTTATAGACTGGATTGGTGTAATTACAAAACAGGGAATTCTGGCAGCCACCATGGGCAGGTAGAGGCTAGAAATATACTCTCCTGGAGAGCCTCCAGAAGAAGTGGGGCCTTACAGACACCTTGATTTCAGCCTTGTGATGCTGATTTCAATTTTCTGGTTTCTAAAATTGAGAAATAATTGATTTCTATTATTGTAAGTCATCAAGTTTCTATTTAATTTCTTAAAGCAGCCACAGAAAACTAATTAAATAATTAAAAATTATTAAATAATGGAGAATATAAAGCATTTTTGAAAGGGATATGAAAATACAAACAATGGTAGAACCCTAATATTTGTAGGTATCAGGTTCTACTCATAGCCTTGTATGTGTATTGACTAATTTTGCCTCACAACAACATTAGAAAATAGGTACAATTAATAGACCATTTTATTTATTTATTTTTAATTTTTTTTATTTTTTTAAAGATACTTAGATTGCATAAATGTTACATAAAAAATATAAGGACTCCAAATGCCCCGCTCTCCATAACTCCCACATTTTCCCACATAAACAACATCCTTCATTACTGTGATACATTCATTGCAACTGAAAAACACATTTTGGGGCATTTCTACTGAGCATGGATTATAGTTTATATTGTAATTTACACTCCCACACAAGTCTGCAGGGTATGGGAAGATATATAATGGCCTATATCTGTCACTGCAATGTCATTCAGGATGATTCCTAAGTCCCGAAAATGCCCCTGTATTTCCCTCTCTTTGCCCTCAGAGATTCCAGTGGCCCTGCCTCCACATCAACGTTGTAATTTCTTCCATTGCTAGAATGATAATAAGTCTATAGTAGAATACCAGTAAGTCCACTCTAGTCCATAGTTCATTCCCCACTCCTGAGGATTCTGGGTTGGTGATGTCCACTGCACCTCTAATTTTGAGGGAGGCTTGGATCCTATACAGCTGATGGCTGGGACTGTCTTGCTTGCAGTTGTAGGCTTTCTTGTAGTTGGCTGTCCATCCTCACCTCCTTGTTAGTTGTCCTGGGTGAGTCCAGTGAAATGGAAAGTAGGTGGGGCAATTCTGCTGAGGCTAAGGGCACAGCTAACAAATGGACAGTCCAAAATTTAAATCTCATGGATGTACATCTACCAACTCTATCACCAACTATAGGTTCAAATAGAAGGGACAAGGGACAGATGAGTCATGTGTAGGGAAACCATAACTGAGTCCAACTCTGTCACTCTCAGGAGTACAAACTCCAAAGTAGGGCCCCCTAGCAAGACACCAAACTCCGGAGCTATCTGCCCTGACCATAGGACCTGGGTATCTGCAGAGCCCTCAAAAACACCACTATTTGGGGTAGAATCTACTTTAGCAGTCTATGACATCCTGCTGAAATGTGCATAAGCCTTACCTCTGTCATGACCTCCCAACTCTCTTTGAAATCTCTTAGCCATATAAGCTCATTTGTCTTTACCTTTTGTCCTTTTATTCAAGGTCATTTTCCAGTTACATTGCTAGTTGGTGCTTGGTAGGAGCACCAAGCACATGTTGGTGCTTGCTGGGAGTCATGTCCCACAATGCGGAGAATTTATTGCTTTTATATGCTGAGTGAGCTTAGAGAGAGGTCACATTTGAGCAACGAGGGGCTCTCAGGAGGTAACTCTTAGGCACCTAATAACCCTAGGCTAAGTTTCAATTTCAAGAGCAAAGAATCATAAGCATAGCTGTCAATATCAAGGGTACATCAATGGACAATCTTCCTTCACTAATCATTGCCACTGTACGTGGAGGATTGTTCCTGTTCCATTAGAGAATGTGGCAAAGCTCTCCAGATTAGGAATTTAATATTCTTTCCATTATTGTGTGAATCTCCACCCACTGTGACAATGCCCTGTGAACATTTGACCATATTTATACACCTTATATATATGTCCAGGTGAACTTCCTCCCATGCATCCCCCATCACTGACCCTCCACATCAATGATCCTCCCCTACCCCAGTTGTAACCCTTCTGTGATCCAAAGCTTCTTCAAAAATGAAGCCAATAATATAGCCAAATACAATTAATAGGAAAATGAAATGATACTGATAGGTTTAAATATAAAAAAATTAATACATAAAATTTATAAAAACTAAAAATAAAATAATATTAAAAACTGGGTTATAAAAAATAATGAAAAATATTTAATTTTTTTTGGTATTTTGCCTATCATCACTGTAATATCTGTTGTCCTGTATGTACAATAATATTTTCTACCATTTATTCCCCAGTTCCTTACTTTTTTTCATTTTGTTTTCAAAGAAAACGCAGTAAAGTCACATACAGAATACGAGGGCCTCCCATACACCCAACATCCTCGCCATTTTCCCCCTTCCCGTATTAACACCTTTTTATATATGAATGGTACATTTGTTACAACTGGTATAAAAACATTGAAACATAGCTCCTAACCATGGTCAATGGTTTACATTACGGTTTACATTTTAGACCATACACTTTTTATAAATTTTGATAATATTTAATGTGGCCTGTGTCCATCATTGCAAGATGATGTAAAACATTTCCATTGCCCTTTAATTAGCCCCTGTACAATCTATTCTATTCTCCCCTGCCTCTCCCCTCAGGGCCCAAGATGACAACCTGACTTCACTCCTTGGATGACAAGATTCATAGTTACTTACAATACTCAGATCTTGACACACTGGTTTGTCCTCCCCTATTAGGAACCAGCCATGTTCTGGAGAGACTCCTGCCCCTCTTTTTGAGAATATATCAGTCCTCCCCAGGATGGGAGTCCAACTCCTTCATGCTCATTATGTGGGTCTCCACCCACTAAGACAACACATTATGACAAAGTGATCACTTGCACATTCCTGGAGGCCTGCTCCAGATGCATCTTGTCTCAAATATCCCCCATCCAACACCCTAAAGCAGTAACTCTTCCTTGTCATATTGCCATAAGAGCTTTCCTAACTTTGTACTTTCAACTACATAACCCCCAATCCCTAGTGTTCATCTGACCCCTTCCCCAACCCTCCCCGCAGTTCCATGGACCATCCAACTCACCCTTCCCACTCTACAACCCTATCAAACCTGCACTGACCAACCCAATAGTATCACTACACCCCTGTCATATCCCTTCACTGCCCAACTAAACATTTCACCTTATCGTAGATTTCACCCATATGGGCGTTCGCTCACAACCTTCTTCTCTCTTTCTATTTCCTATAAACTTATCTTCCAGACAATAGCCCTCTGAGTTTGCTTGATTTTTTAAAAATTCATATCAGTGAGATCATGTAATGTTTGTCCTTCAATGCCTGGATTCTTTCACTTAACATAAGGTCCTCAAGATTCATCCATGGTATCCTGTGTGTTGCCACTGTATTCCTTCCTACAGTTGAGTAATATTCCATTGTATGTATGTACCAAATTTTGTTTATCCATTCCTCTGTTGATGGGCATTTGGGTTGATTCCAACTTGAGCAAGAGTGAATAATGCCGCTATGAACATTGGTTGTGCATATATCAGTTTGTCTCTTTGCTTTCAATTCTTCTGGGTATATACCCAGCAACAGAATTGCTGGATCATATGACAATCCTATAGGTATTTTTTTTGAGGAACTGCCAAACTGTCCTCCACAATGGCTGGACCATTCTACATTCCCACCAGCAGTGGATGAGTGTTCCCATTCCTCCACATAAACTTGTAGTCCTCTGTTTTTTTAATAGCCACCAGTCTAATGGGTATAAGATGATATCTCATTGTAGTTTTGATATGCATTTCCCTAATAGCTAGTGACATTGAGCATATTTTCATGTGCTTTTTAGCCATTTGTAATTCTTCCTTGGAGAAGTGTCACTTCAAGTCATTCGCTCATTCATTAAATCGGTTGTTTGCAATTATTAGACTATTTTATATCTGAGAATGTCTTGCCACTGAGAAGTTAAGTATTTTAATCAAGGGCTCATGGGTAGAGTGTGTCAGAGATGTACAAAAATAATTTCCTCTAGGGAAAAGTGTCTTTGGGAAATTTGCACATATTTATATTTAGGATTAGAAAATTGGAGAATGGTCTTTTATATGAAAAGAACAAGAGAGAGAGATAATAGTCTAACTTTTTAAATTTTCTTCTTTTTTTTTTCTGCTCAACTACCATGACAGGAGGGATCTTTTCAAGTAACAGAGTAACCACTCAATAAATATTACTTGAGTGAATGAATGACATGGATTACTTAGTGTCAATAATTTTAAAATCCCTCTCATAATTACCAGTAAATGGCGGGCACATGTGTCAGAGGGTTTTGGTGTATTCCCCTCAGTTTCGATGAGATATTTGATGAAGCTAAATTTCGTCCACCAATATATTTACAAATTATTTCAGAAAAAATTCTAGAATGTCTAAAGAGCTTCCACTTTTACACTGAGATTAATGTGATAATTAAAGGTTATTCAAAGTGTTCATGTTTCAGCAGACTTAAGAGCCATGAATTCCTTCAGTGCTCAAGGGATGATTAGACAGAAAGTTGCAAATTCATGAAAAAGTTCAGAATAAAAGTTGACCCATATTTCTAAAGGGATAATCTTAAAATTAGAAAGTTGCCTTTGAAAGAATGAGAATGGCTGAAAGAGATGGAGAAAAGAAAAAAGACTTTACAAAAGGAGGCAGACTTTCAGTTATTCTGTGAAAATTTGAATAGACTGTTCTAGCTTGCCAGGCTATAGAAATGGATCAGCTTTTACAATAGATATTTATTAACTTACAAGTTTACAATTTAGAGGCTGAGAATAATGTCTAAACCAAGGCATCATCAGGCAATGTTTTCTTCCCCAAAATGGGCTGCTGGCGAACCTGGACTCTTCTGTCACAAGACAGGGCAAATGGTGGCATCTGCATGTCTTTTCCTTCCCTTCCAGGATTTGTTGCTTACAGATTCTTGCTACCATGACTTTCTCTTTCTTTGTCTGAATTTCATTCTCTTATAAAAGGCTCAGTAACAGGATTGAAACCCACAGTGGGCCAGGCATTAGCTAAAATAATTTACTCAAAGGGTTCCAACTCCATTAGGTTACACAAACAGAATGGATTAACTTTAAGGTCATACTGTAGTGATGTCCACACTGCTTAAAACCATCAAATATACATATATTTCCTTTTGCTTTATTTTTTTAAACACAAATGGAACATACAATACTTGGCAATGTTGTAAAGACTAAACTTGAAAATGTGTCACTTCAAACATACAGAAATATGATGAACTAAACCCAGATCTTATAACAATATGGAAAACATTTAACTTGTGGTGAGTTTTATGATTCAACCATTTTATAAGACAACTATGGAAACAGGATGACTATCACAGTAATAGGAATCACTGTGGAAAACTTACGTCCAAATTAAGATAAACATATTTCATTTAATCAGCATCCTCCTGTATAAAATAAGCATTCTTAAATGACCACATATATTACATGTATTCAGAATTGTTTTTGTTTTTTTTGATGGCAATAAGAAATGAAAATAGTTATCTAAAGAAAAAAAAACAAAAACCGAAGGTAGAGTAGCAAACAAAAATCACTTTATATGTCATTGTAAAAAGAAGCTTGCATGGAAAACAGAATACATGGAAAGAAAGAGTAAGGAAGGAAAATGACCTTCCATGTGGTAACTTTTGAATATGAAGTATCAAGGATTTAATCTTGGATGGTGCAGAGTTGGAGGATGATGGGGCACAAGGAAGAATATTGAGGGAATAAGAAATCAAGATGGTAAATTATTCAGCATTAAGGAGCCAAACTGAAGAGCGAATCAAACCATCAGGGTGTAAAGTTTATTGGAACCATGCCTAGAAGGTAAGAGTCAGAAATTTATTGGCCCGTTGATTTGATCTATCCATGCAAATAATGGAGGTTTCTATGATACAAACCCCTAAAAGATGCAGCTTCTCAGACAGTTGAGGGAAGCATAGTTCAGGTCTGTGTGAGGAGGAAGAAGCTGGTGCTGCAGGATTCCCTTCTCTACAGCCCTGGGAGGAGGTTTGTGCTCTAGGCTGAAGCACTGTGGGAGGAGAGCTGGTATACTGCTGACAGTAATAATCTCCCACATCTTCAGCCTAGAATATGCTGATAGTGAGAGTGAAATCTGTTCCATGCCCACTACCACTGAATCAATCAGAGACCCCAGATGCTTGGTTTGATGTAACATAAATGAGCAGTATAAGAGCCTGTCCTGGTTTCTGCTGGTACCAGTTTAAGTAGCTGCCAACACTCTGGCTGGACTTGCACTTGAGGGTGACGGTCTCTCCTGGTGATGCTGCCACGGAGCCTGGAGACTGGGTCATCATGATGTCCCCACTGACACCTGCAATTAGAAAAGAACATAGATCATACATTGGATCACAAATATATAAAATGTGTACCTAAATGTAAGTTTTCTTATTTAGCATATATAATCATATCTGATTTAGATGAAATGGTTTATTCACCTTGCCTATTAAAACCATTCTCCAACTTTATAAAGATAATACTCTTCTAAACCTCTCACCTGAGACCCAGAGCACCAGGAGGATGAGGAGTTGGGAATGTGACATCATCATGCTCATCCGTCTGGTGCATTCAGGCCCCATCTCCAAGGAAACCGCATTAATAGAACTCTGAGAAGACAACCAAGTCCCTGAGGAGCCTATGCAAGTCATTAGACAGTATAAAGGCAAACATTCCTGTGCAGTGAGTTGTAAATATAAATAATGGAAGGAGATAAAAATATCATGACCACAGGAAATGCAACTGAACGCCTGCAAAAGACTCAGAAATCAACTTGATTCCAATTTTCAACAGAATTCAGCAAAATTGCCAGTTGTAAAATATTTTATTACTTATTGTACTCTTCCAAATCAACTGCAACCATCTTGAAAACTTAAATTGATTTTTGATAGAATACATGCATCTGTGAATGTATAGTTTCAGAAGTAAATTGAATCTCATAAACATGGTGCCAAAACCTATGTGGAACATTCTCATATTGGATAGATGAAGATGTAGTGCACAAATTGTATATATGTCTCAGTCTATTCTGAATTTTAGATATATATTTGAAGCTCCTCTCAGACATCCCAAAGGCACTGCAGAATATCCAAAACCAGAGCCCTGTATTGCCCTTAACACAAATACTCTCTCTGGAAATTAGTCACCAGATACGTACAAGTCACATTTAGCACTGCCCTTTAAATCTACCACTTTCTAAAATCACAAATGAAGTGATTAGCAGACCTGAATTGTAACACCTCCACCTATTGGTATTAGCTAAAATGGTTTCAGGTCCCTATATCTAATAGAGAAGGTTCTTCATTTATTCCTACCCAAAATCAATGATATTTATAGAATTTTCCAAATAGTAAAATCATGAATACTTCTAGGCATAGGATGTTAAATTATGAACAAGTAGAACAGATCCTCTGACTCCATAAAGGGTTCATTTCAATGGGAGGGGCAGATGATAAACAAATAGCATTTCTGTAGTCACTAGGGTTCTGTTTCTCTTAGATTTCCTCCCCTGTAGCAATGCTGTTACTCACAAAAGGTAGGGTAATGTGAATCTAGGTCCATTTCATGGAACAACCTCTGCATTAAATGTCAGAGTAAAAGAGAAAATTTTGAACAGTTTAAAATTTTTATGGATAACAAAATTCTTCCTCTCTCATGAGTTTAACATTTCCTGCAAAGATGTTTTCTTAATGCCCCTAAAAGGTTTCCCTTTGATATGTACTAAGACATGTATTGTTCCAATTCTATATAATATAGGTTCATTTTCCTGTAGTTTGCCTCCTTAAGAGCCCATTACCTAAGAAGAGTGTCTCCTCACCAGACATTCAGGAACAATGCTGCACAGACCCACATCATCAGGGAAGGCATTCCTTCTCATCAGCAATCCACCCTGTTCTTGGTCCAGCACATATTTTGGTTTAGATGATGATAATAAATTCTTCAGATTTGCCCTCCACCCCTATGTTGTTTTTTCCTGCTCTTCCATGAACTTACTTTTAATATACATACATAAGTTTACTTACTTAACTTGAATTTATACTACCTAATTGATAGTTTTCCAGCTTCAATACAATGTAGTCCCTTCCCATGCCAACACATATTCAAAAATTGAAAGTGCTAGTGGTGATAGGATGATAAAACAAGATGCATCATGCAGGGTAACTGGCCAGAAGGGTCCACCTAAACTGTGGGATAATGAAATGTTCTCTTTGAGTAGGGGACAGTTGGCCTCGTGCATGAATAAAACAGGGGGCTGGCATTCAAAGATCAGGGAAGAGCACTTCAGGAAATGAACAGGACTTGGCAAAAGATGGTCCTGAATGTTTAAGAAAGACTACCAAAACAGTGTGCAAAATCAGACAGGGGCCTAATCCGAACGGAATATTAATTCTATGAAAGTTTGTGGTTTAGATGAAGTACTGTGAGAATCCATGGAACAAACTTTTGAATTAATTCTTGATTTTACCAGATACCTTCTAGGTCATTTTACATGCAATAACTCTCCAAAGATGCAGAAAGTGTGAAAGTCATTTTGTTTCAGTGCCAGCTTGGAAAATAGCTCCTTTATTCTCTCCTTCTCTGAAAACATATAATGATTTTAAACAGAACTCATTCCCTGAAAGTTTGCACAAGGTCACATAATCAACTGCAATCATCTCAGTAACCCAGATAATCTGCATAACAGAATCAGATGGAAACTGGTTGAAAATATGGATCTTGAGCCACATATAGACAAACTGGTCAGAAGTCCCAGAATTGGATTTTAGGAGTCTTTTCTGAGCAAAGTTACCAAACTTATAGCCTCTCTGCACAAGTCTGTGAATGGGCATTTAGAAACACTGCAACACACAAGCTGTCCCAATGACATCAAGGGCAACAATAAAATATTTTTGGCATGATTTCATGAAGATAAATTTAGATATGTAAAGCATAATATGATAATCATTATAATCATCTGAATATTAAAGTAATGGCAACATGGCAAAGGATTGAAAAAATAACTGTGAATTGGAAATTAAAGATCTATCTATGACTTTATTGTGATGCTGGTGAAAATGCAAGACAATGCAGAATATTCAAGAGAAGAGCAGGCAAAAAATAATAAGTTATATCAGAAACTACAGGATTCTGAGGTGTGAGGATATATTTTAATTATGATAAAGACTCAGGATATCATAGACTGAGAAGAAACTGCCACCTGTGAAGCCTGAAAATGAAGGCAGTGCCCAAATGTGGTCTAGGTGCCAGGCACTGCTCAAATATTTACATGTAGAGACTTATTGAGCCTCACAAAAATCCTACAAAACCTACATTTATTATATCCTTATACAAAAGAGCAGTAAAGTTGCTTAAATTCCCAGGGCTAGGAAGTGTCAGAATTGTACAAATAAAATTCATACCTTAGGTTTTAAGGTCATGGAGAAATCTGTATTTATTTATACATAGTTACATTTATAGAATTAGAGAATGGCCTTTAGAAGGAGTATGAAAGAGAGATGACTGTTCATCTCTTGTGCATTGCTCTCTCTTGCTTTCAGAAGAAAAGGCAGTACTGAGCAAAGAAACTCAGGAAGGACTGCAACAAAATTACCATCATGAGACATTGAGCAGAATGTGCCACACTAATAAAGAATGTTGTTCGTGTGGGAGGGTGTGGGAGGTGTGGAGAATGGGGCATATGGGAATCCCTATATTTTTTGTGTAACTTTTATGTAATCTAAGAATCTTTAAAGATATATATATATGTAAAAAGAAATAGTTCAAAATTTTTTTGTAATGATGAATGTAGAACATTGTGATTGTACTGAAAGCCATTGTTGTACACTTTGGTTATATCGTATGGTATATGAATATATCTCAATAAAACTTCCTAATGAATAGGAAAAAAAAGACATTGAGCAGTAAGGCCTGGCAAGAAAGAGGGTCCAGTAGGGAGAGAGGGAGGGAAGGAGGGGACAATATAGTGTCAATGGTGAAGGTTTTGAAAATGAATTGGTCAGAAATATATCTTGCAAATCTCCCAAATGTGGAGGACAATAGTAGGGACCATGTAAGAAGAGGAGACTAAGGATGTAAAATAGGAAAGTTTAATAACAACAAAGAAAAACACTATTTGTCCATCAGTGTATAAATCTTACTGGGTCTTATAACGGAGTGGGTGCACCTGAGGTTTGCTTAGTTCAATCATGTGTACCTCTCTGTACCTCTCTATACAGATCATACTCACAATGTCCCTGTTTTGTTAATCAACAGTTTATGAGCCTTGTTTTATGCATATTTTATGTTTATATTTTATAATAAAATTTAAAATGTATTTTTATCATATATATGATTTAAAAAATTTTATTGATACACATGAAAAAATTTTATCCACAAATTGCCACCATATCTGACAGAGTATCTTGTGAATTAAAATTATATGAAGTATTGAAATATAATGAAAATGTATAAACAAAATCATTAATTCTATCAATCTCCATGTTATTGAATGGGAGGAGGACATCCTGTAGCAATTTATGGCTCCAGTTCAGATTTCCCTTCTGAATTCTAAACTACTAATTTCTTTCCAGGGTGTTTCAATGGCACTTCAAATTCAACATTTATGGCTCTGCAATCTCTGAAAACTAACACACAAGTTTTTACCTCCACATAAGCCAAACTGCCCAACACCTGCCCAGAGAACAGGCCACCACACCTCCAGGTGTGTAGCCCAGAAGCTTTGTGGTCTCCCTTGAGACTATGTTTTACCTCCAACATCATTACCAGTCCATTGAGAAATCCTGCCCATTTTACATCTGACAATTTGCCAAATCCATGTACTTCTTTCCATCTCCGTTGCAATGCCCTTAGACCAAGGCACTAGCATCTCTTGTGGATTCCTTAAATAATTCACTATTTGGTCTTTTTATACTTGTTCTTCATTCTCTACAAAGTTTTCACCATTGGAACTGGAGTGAGTTTTCCAAAGAAAAATTTGTTCATGTTATCTGCCTACTTCAAAACCTTCCGAATCTTACCATTCTTTCCATTGTGGATAGCATAAAAAGAAAAGACAATTCTAAGGCCTTCCTTTCTGGTTCCCTAACTCTTATTTTGCTTTTATTTTCCATTCTTTAATCATGGCTGTATCCCTTAGCACTTACACTTCTGAGAGTAAAGCTCACATCATACACTGTTAATCACCATTGTTATACTCTAGGTATGCAGACCAGTACTAGGCCTGTAGTAGAATACAACTAGTATTTATAAATAAATATATGGAATAAAAGGTAAATAAATAACAACAATTCTATCGAGTTTATTTACAAATAAAACAGAATTTTAGGCAATATACTAATTAGTTATTTTGGAGATTTTTTCCAACTCCATAAGGTATTCTGAATTTCAGTAGAAGTGAATGATTATAACCATACATATTCTGGGGAAATAAATTTTATAAAGAATAATTCCATCATTTTTTTCAAATATTATTGGGATTATGGCTCTTTAATGCAAACATCAGAAAGTAACTGGGTCTAATCTAAGCAGAAAATGAAATGACCAAATGAATATAAAGTTGCATTCAGATTTCATCATAAATTGGGGAATATTGAAAATGTAGTGAGAAGACTTCAAACGTGTGCTCTAAGAATTTTGCCTTCTTTCTTTCTTATTTTCAGGAATATCCTGTAGTCAACACCCTGGAGCAGCCCTGCTGATCTGAGCCTCAGAAATGGAGCCTTTAGCCTGGGATTGGGGCCAGAGCCACTTCAGGCCAATGAGATGCTGTAAATTCTTCAGGCTTCTGTTCTACTGTGTTCTTATGACAGATTATTTACAAACTTGGAGGTTTCCTAGAATATGATGCTCCTAGTCAGGGAAAGGCAAGATATTAAATGGGACATGGCATAAATGCTACAAGCAACACAAGTCCCCTCCAGCTAATACAGTCAGAGACTGTATTTTTGCTTGAATTTTTCCCTATGCCTGAGTTGCACATCATCTCTGGATCAGTTGCTTGTCATTTCCTCACAACATTAAGACATCTATTTAATCATATGTTCTCAGTGTAGCCTCCCATGACCATGCATGTACCCAATTTTTTATTCCTCTATGTTCCATGATATTGATCATGTGCTTTTACAACTTCTCCTGAAAGGAGATACAGTTTGTTTGGCTTCCTCTTGAATTAGAGTTGGTCCTGTGAATTCCATTGGCCAATACAATACAGCGAAAGGACCTTGCTCTGATTGAAGGTTTCCAAGAAACAAAGAAAATCTGCAAGATAATGTCACTATCCCATAGCCTCAGGTTCCTGATCTACTGTGCTTTATATCATAAAATATTTGCAAACGTGAAGATGGCATTCTTCCTCCAAAGTGATCTTCCTATTAAATATAAAATCTACTATATTAAAATGGGTAATTAAATAAACCTATGAGCATCTGTAAAAATAAATACACATCAAAAAAGAAAAAAAAATGAATTTTCCCTCATTCAAGAAGGTAAGGAGACATTTCTCCTCTTCCCTTTACTTAGATCTCTCACTTTAGAAAAATTCTAATTGTACATTATTCTCTGTCCTTTTCTGAGATCAATAAATATTTGAAAAGGCTAAATAAGAGTCCTGCCAGCCTTCCAACCCAGGAATGTGTTGCTCAAGCAACTGGGAACAAAATCTTGCAAATGGAATCATCAGGAATATAGTATTTTTCTGTGGGAGGGTTAGAGCCTAGTCTAGATGGATGCCTGGGTCCAAATTGCCAAACTATTTCCTGTTATAAAGATATGAGAATATTAAGGATCCTTGGATAAAGGCAATTAACTAAGAGAGGCTCACCCCCAATACCAGGTGAGTTATTTGATGAAGTATGTGTGATGAATGGTGCTGTAAAGACATCTTACTTGAGCTCTAGTTTTCGTTTATCTTGAGAATATGTGTGTGATGGGCTGTATCTAGTTGACTGTATAAAAAGGTGACATTTTGTTCTCTCTTTGCAAACTCTTAAGGGATTGCCTTTATGTGCTTCACATTTGGGTTTAATTCAATAATCAAGATGTTTACTTTCTCTTCTACCTTTGTGGAGAGGATTCAAGGATTGACAGAAGACATGTTTTGAGTATTATTTCCCTAACAACCCAAATGACAAGGATGGAAAGAATCTGAAACTTCCTGAGTTGAGCAGATCATCTAGAAGACTTGTGGCCACATAGCAATAAGGTAAGAAACCTGGGTTATAAAGTCTCCCTCCTAGATCTTCACTCTTGTGGAATACTAGGTAGGTGAAACACACTATTGAAAAGCATGAGTAATTTGGGCTCTCAGGAACAACATTGATTGGAAAATATGGAAAGCCAGAATACTGTCTGCATATCTTTCTCTTAAAGGTGTACTATATCTCTCTCTCATATTTGGAATAGGCTTTTGAGAACACAGTCTTGATGTTTCTGAGGATGATCTTTTGATTTGGATAAATTAAGATAATTGCTGAAGTTCTTAGAACTCATTTCAATCCAATAAATTACTGGGATTTAGGAAATATTCATCATTTTAAAGAAAGAAAAAAATGTTTTAAAAGCAAGAAGGAAAGATTGATATAAATGGAAGAGAATTGTAAAAAGTAAAGGTACTTTCTCTTACAAGGTACCCTCATTCTCTCTCTGCCATCCTCACTTGATAGGACAGGGTTACTCTCAAGTTAGGGGTTAGTTCAACTGGCGACTTTAATTGAAGTCTATTCTCATTTGTCATTCTGAATATGCTAACACCCTTAAAAATAATGTGAAATGTACTCTGCCTGTGCTCTACAAATGGAACAATAAAGCCTGAATAACAGCCCATCTGTTTACAAAATGATTAATGGAATAACTTACTCCATTGCTCAGACTTAATGATATTTAAAAAGTTTTCTTTCAAAATATTACTGCAAATTCACAAGACACCTGGTCACCCATGAGCTCTGATGTAGTCGTACAATGACATTAATATATTTTTCATGTCTGATAACCCAACATCCATTCTGCAGCCCATGGATCAAGGACACATTTTGACTTTTGGGCCTTATTGCTTTAAAAATACATGTCAGAAGTCTATGACTGTCATAGAGAGTGTTTCTCTATGGATCTTGGCAAAATAAACAGAAAACCTTCAGGAACACTTATATCATTTTAGGTGATAATAATATGATTCATTATCCATGGGAAGAGATCACTATGTCAAAATTAACAGGAATATGGAAGATGTTTCCAAACTTCATGCATGACTTTGAGGGGAAACAACTACTGACAGGGTAGAAATAGATAGAGAATGAAGATTAGAAGGGGAATCTGAATATGGTACTGAATTCCTGAAATCTCATGACAAATCTTTAACAGATGCTTCTTACAGAGGAGCAATGAAATTGTTGTCTTGGTATCGAATCTATTCCTGGTGAAGATGTTGAGAACATTGTTGGGATGACAAAAAAAGATTTAGAATATTACATACACTTACTTGATAAATCAGCAATAGGATTTGAGAGGATTGACTCCAGTTTTGAAAGATGAACTACTGTTGGTAAAATGTTATCAAAGAGGATTGCATGCGATGTGGAAATCTTTGATGAAATGAAGATTCAACCAAAGTGACAAACTTCACTGTTGTTATATTTGATGAAATGGACACAATCCCACCAACCCTCTAAAACCACCACCCTGATCAGTCAACAGTCATCAACATCAAGGCAAGACCTTCCACCAATTTGGAGGTATAGGAATACTCATACACTACTGATGGGAATGTAGAATGGTGCAACCAGTGAGGAAGACAGTTTAGTTGTTCCTCAGGAAACTTAGTATAGAGTTTACATATGATCTGGCAATCCCATTAATAGTACTATACCCAGAAGAATTGAAGGTGGGCCACTAACAGATATATGCAATTGCCAAAAGTTGGAAGCAAAGCAAATGTCCACCAACAGATGAACAGATAAACAAAATGTGGTATATACCATATGATGGAATATATTACTCAGATGTAAGAGGGAATGAAGTATTGACACATGCATCAACATGGGTGAAACTTGAAGGCCTTATGTTGAGTGACATAAGTCAATCACTAAAGGACAAATATTGCATGATCTCACTGGTATGAACTAAGGATATTGAGCAGGCACTCAAAGGAAGAGTCTAGAATATAGGTTACTAGAAGATAGAAAGGGAGTAGAGACTGTTAAGCTGGTGCTCAATATGGGCAGAATCTGTGTTAAGGTGGATGCTGGTGGCTTGGGAGTGGACAGAGGTGAGGTGGTACACTGATCTGAGGGGTCAACAGTGCTAGAGTGTGAGTTGTTAGTTCAAAGGGGAGTGGGTTGGGTAATCCATGGAAATCAGGGGAGGACAGAATGAAGTAACAGGGGAATGTGTGGACTGGTGAACTCAGGTTGACTGTGGTTGAGAATATGATGGTTGGGGTTTACTTGCAGAATCTATGGCAGGGGACTATTACTGCTCAAGGGGGTCAGTGGTATGAGATGTGTGAGGAGGCGTGCACCCGGGGCATGACATTATATAAAATGAATGTGTTTATATTGTTATAAGGTATATTCTCAAGGGCTGGAGACCCACAAAATAACCAAGAAAGTATTAAACTCCCATTCTGGGGAGCTCTGCTACTTTCTCAACTAGAGTGGCTAAAATCTCTGCAGTATATAGACAATGGTATAAAACAAAAGAGACAATATCAAGCATTCAATTTTAGTGCTTGTACTTATGACACTTATTCTTGTGAAAGAGAAACTTAACCTAATAACAACTGATGCCAAATTTTTACCTCATGAAAGCCTCCTTGTTACTCATGTGAATTTTCTTTGAGACAAGCTTAGCAAATAAACTCACGGCTTTCCCATGGCATGGAACATGACCTCCGTGGATAAGCCTCCCTGGCCTCCAAGAATTATACCAAGTGCTAACTAGCTATACATTTGGAAAAAGACCTTGACCAATAGTGGGAAACATCAAATACAAATGAAATTTTATGACTAAAACATTTCAAAATGAATCAGAGGTTATTCCTGAGGTTACACTTATACATACATCAGGCAGATCTTGCTAACTGACACTGTTATTAAAGCCTCAAATAAGGTACTCCTGAGGGCTCTAGAGCCATCCAGACACTATAAGCAAGCACACAACCCAATGAAATCAGCACCCTGTTGGTTGGCCTTATCTTGGAATATATGACAACCTATCTCCCCAATGTAAAAGTGTTAGACCCATTTATAATTTCTGTACATATGATAATTCTCCTTTTATTTGAGCCTATAATTAGAACTATACCAGATAAATATAAGACTCAGAGACTTAAATCTTCTTTCTGTTCATATGCCATTTGAGCCCTGAATCTCAGCAGAATTGTGGCCAACAGTTGCTTTCCAGTTCATCAGACTCAACCAAGCTATCTAAGAAAATGATGATGATGGTAAAATCCTGTCCCAAGAAACAGAGTATCTACAACTGCAAGCAAAACAGTTCCTTCATCTGCCCCATAAGATCTAAGGTCCCTCTCAATCTGAGGAAGAGCCGGGGCATCACCATCCCAAAACCTCCAAGGTTGGAGGAATGCAACAGTGAATGATCTAAACTTATTAATATTGTAGTAATGGAAGACCATGTAACCATAAAAATATAGTGGCTATCAGAGTTTCTGATGGGAGATGGAAGGGATAATAGGTGGAACATAGGACATTTTAGGACATTGGAATTAAGTGTAAACAACAATGTAAACTATAGACCTTGGTTAGTAGCAGTGTTTCAATATTTACCCATTAATATTAACAAATGTACCACACAAGTGTAAGATGTTATTAATAGGTGAAGATGTGGGATGGGGAGGGACTGGGGTATATGGTAATTCCTTGTACTTTCATTGTATCTTTTCTGTAATCTAAAACCTCTTTTAAAATAAAGTTTATTATATTTTTATAAAGGCAAATAGAATGATAAAAAAAGGATCATTCCTTGTATCATTTCCTTACCAACCTTAAGACTTTGAATGAATCAAATCATGTCTTCTGATGGCAGACTACCTTGACCATCTATGATACATCAATGACAAAATGTCCACAAATTTTCATCCCTCACTGTACCCATTCATTTTTCAACAAGACTTTGCAGTCTCTCCTATAAAGAGGTAGGGGCTAATTGCCCTCTTCTTGAATATAAGCTGGTCTTGGGAATTGCATTGCATGCAGCAAATGCCACATTGTGCTAGTACTCAGTCTAGGCTTCAGGAAAATTTATGTGCATTTATTTCTTCCTTTCAAGCCTGAATATAGCTATAAAAAGAAACTAAAATTAGTCTGCCAGGTGGTAAAAGGCATAAAGGGTAGTCAAGTCAAGTCCTAGCAGATGGCCAGCTAATAAACATGTGAGATAAATTGAAGATATTTGAGCCTAGATCAGCCAGTCTTCAGGGTACCAAGCAGATAATGGTAAACCAAGAGTAACCCCAGCCAAATCAGTCTAGGCTGCCCATATAAAAAGACTGCAAAGCTAACAACAAAACTCAACAGCTTAAGGTTTATGTTATTGGGTTTTGGATATGGTATATTATGTGACAGTAGCTAACTGATATATTATCCTCTTTTAAATTTCAATACATTCTTAAACCTCCAATCTCTTCCTCTTTATCCTGATTCATTTTTTCCTGTAAACTACTAAATGACATTTTAAATATGCAGGTTTTTATTATTTTCTCCCAAAATATAATGATAGGAAGCATCTTTGTACCTGGAAACAGAGTAAATACTCAATAAGTACTTTAGTGAAAGAATGACATGGATTACATATTTTTAAAGTGCCTTTTAATACTGGCTGTAAAAGAGCAGTTATATGTGATAGAGTATTTGATGTATTCTCCTCAGCTTTGATGAGATATTTGCTGAAACTAAATTTCATCCACCAATGTATTTATGAAGCCATTGCAGAAATAATTCTAGAATGTGTGGAGTATATCCACTTTTACACCGAGAAAGATGTGTTAATTAAAAGTAATCCAAAGTTTTGAAGTTAGAGAAGAACTATAAATTCCATCAGTGCTCAAAAGATGATTAGAGAGAAAGTTGACAATTCATGAAAATTTTAGGAGGGAAACTGCCATATAATCCTGGGAGGATACAGTTAAAGAAATAGAGAGTGGTCTGTTAAGAATGAGAAGGGCTGAAAGAGATGGAGAAAAGAAAAAGGGTATTACAAAAGGAGTCAAACTTTCAGATATTCTATGAATATTTGAACATATATTATTCTACTCGGCTAGGCTATTGAAATGCATGTACCATGAAATGCTTTTACAATGGGCATTTATTAATTGACATGCTTACAGTTTTCAGGCTGGGAAAATGTCCCAAAAAAGGCATCTTAGGGAATATTTTCTCCCCAAAGACAGGCTGCCAGTGATCCTGGACTCCTCAGTCACATGTCAAAGCACATGGCCACATCTGCTGTCTCTCCTTTCTCTTCCAAGTTTTGATGATTTCAGCTTCTTGCTTCCATTGCTTTCTCTTTCCTTGTCTGAATTTCATTATCATATATAACACTCCAGTAATAGGATTAAGACCCACCCTGAACCACACATTAACTAAAGTAACCTGCTCAAATGGTCCTACTTACCATAGGTTTAACCCACAGGATTCTTCTTGCTAGATATAGTAAAAGGCAAGAGGAAAAAAACAAGTTGAAGAAACAACTTGTAAGGAAAAAAGAATTAGGAATTATGATTTGGGTAATACTCCACCTATCTAGATTGTAAAAATGGTAAAATTAAGATATTAACTGTAAATAAAGCATGTACTGGAGAGAATATCAAGATGCGACTGGACAAAATATTGCTAGTGTTAGGAGATTAAGCATGAAACTCATGGATCGCCTCAGCAATGCAGTGGAAGCCAGTAATAGAGATGGGAATAAATGGGAAGATATGCGGAGGTCCCTCTTATCTAATGATGTGAATGCCAGTGAAATTCATAGAGGACTTACAGATTAATTTTGCAGCAATATCAGAATTTAAATTATTAATATTATTTCATTGATTTTTCTAACATCAAATAAATGTGTCTATAATTCACTGTAATTACATTATTCAGCCTACCATATCTAGGGTCATGCATTTTACAAGCAATTGATGCTTAATGGATATTTACTATTGATTTTAAAGAGGGATCTCTTTAGCTACCCATATAGATGTCAACTAGCTTTTCAATAAAATTTTATATTAAATTGATCCTAGATAGTCTTTTTTCTTCTAGACTTCTCTTAAGTTTCCATGTATCTATGTCAGGAATGAACATATCCCAAATTCTTGCTTTGTATAAAGATTTGAAGCAAAGACTGAAACAACCAGAGAGATGCCATGGAAAGATTCCCTTTGAATGAATAGACAACCATATTAAGTCAACACTTATTTTAGTATATGAAATTGTTTTTCAGTTTTGTACATTTTTCTAGAAATAAAAAATATGCAAAATATATTAAGGATATTGTAAGGAATTAGAAATATTCCAGACTCTCCATTTATTTGACCCTAATGTGTTTGTGTCTTGTAGAGCACCATATACCTCTAATAAAATCCAGTTCTAACCAAACATTTCAAATCTAGGTGAATGGTCCATAAAAATTACAAAATTAAAGACCCCTTCTCCAGAATCCTTTCCCTACATTATTTGTTTGTATTTTCCTAAATCACACGACTTTTGAGACTCTCATCAAAAACAATGTGAAAGGAGCAGAAAGGGACAAAGAGGGAACAGAATGAATGAAGGCTGATGGAATGCCAAAATTCTATAGGCAGGTTACAGACTTTAAAAATACTCAGGTTAAACAAATGCAACAAATCAAGTAAAAGGAAGGGTGATATCTGAGTTTTCCAGGCTGCTAAGACTAATACTGCATCATGGGTTGACTTGAACAATAGGAATTTATTGGCTCACAGTTTTGAGGCAGGAGATTCCAAAATTGAGAATTCAGCTAGACATTGCTTTCTTCTCAAAGTCTGTAACATTCTGGTATTGGCTACCAGACATACTTGGTATTCCTTGGCTTTTATCTCTACCTTGCATTCATGGCAATACCATCTGATTTCTGCTCTGTATTCTGTTGACTTCCATATTCTGGCTCCCCCCTGTGGCTTCTATCACTATTACTGAATTTCTTATGCTTATAAGAGACTCCAGTAATCTGTATTAATCAGGTGGGCCATACCTTAAATAAAATAACATCATCAAGATTTCCTAATTACAATCTGTTTACAATCACAGGAATACTGAGACTAAGAAAATGTACATAATTCAATCTACTACAGATAAGCACAGAGACCAGATCCACAGACAGAGAAATCACAGTCATGAGCATAGAAAGCTGGGTATAGAGGCCAGAGCCAGAGATTCAGAGTGCAAAGCCATGGGACCAAGAGAACAACCATAGGCCAGAGAGAATGAATCCCAGGCAACAAAACCTAACTGAACTTCAAGATTTCAATGTTGCTTGGGAGCAGTGATTCTTTTCTTCCTTATATTCTCTCCCTTTTGGAATAGTAATGTCTAAAACAATTACACTCTTCCTGCACCTCCATGGTATTTTAGAATCAACAAGCTTGTTTTCTACTTAGTGGTCCACAGATGAATGGATCCTACTCAAACTGTCATCCTTACTTGAATTAGATTGATGACATGGGAATTTTGAGCAGATGTTATTTAAATGAGGTTTAGGAAAGTTGGTGCTGGAATGCATTGGGACATTTTGAGATGTAGGAATGGGGAAAATATATTTTGCATGTTGGATAAATGAGTGTCATTGGACTGAAGGGTACACACTGAAGATTGAATGATAGCCTGAAAATACCTGGTCTTAAACACTTGTACCCATAAATATTACCTTATAAGGGAAAGACATTGTAGTTATATTAATGTAATTTGAGTTGCAGAGATTATCCTGGATTTTGAGGCTGGAAAATACATGCAATTACATATATCCTTACATGAGGGAGAGCGGAAATTTTACAGATACACAAAGGAGAAGGCAATATGAGAGCAGAACAGAGAAATATTTGAAATTGCTGCACTTGAACACTATGTAATATGGTTACAAAACAAGAAATTCTGGAAGTCAATACAGGCAATTAAAGGTGAAGAATATATTCTCCCTTTGATCCTCCGGAGGGAGTGTGGCTTTTCTGAAACCTTGATTCCTGCCTAGTGATACCAATTTCAATGTTAGGGCCATCCAAATCCATGAGAGAATTGATTTGTGCTATTACAAGTCATCAAGTCTCTCTTATTTTCTTAAATCAGCCAGAGGAAATTAATTCAATTACTTAAAAGTCATACATAATGGAGAATAAAAGGCATTTTTGAATAAGATATTAAAACACTTTGAATGGTAGGACCCAAGTATTTTCTATGTATAGGGTTCTGTTCATAGCATTTTACATGTATTTACACATTTTGCCTCACAACAATCCTACAAAATAGATCCCTTATATCCACTTTATATCTGAGAAAACCTTTTCACCAGAATCTAAGAAATTTAGTCAAGGGCACATGGATAGAAAGTGCCAGACATTTACAAAAAAATGTATGTTGACACCTAAGGGAACAAGTTCACGGGAAACTTTCACACGTTTATAATTAGGATTAGATTATTGGGGACAAACCTTTAATGGGAAAAGAATGACTGAGAGAAATAACTTTATATATTTTTAAACTTTATTTTATTTTTGAAAGAAGAGATACAAAGGACCAAAGGCACTGAAATAAGACAGTAAAGGGATAATCAGAACACCCTGTGCAGAAAGAACTGGGTGGAACAGAGGGTCCAGTAAGTAAAGGAGGGAGAATGGCAGACAAAATCTCTGGTGCAGATTTTGATCCTGAGAAGACAAGGATTATATCTCGATATTGTTTATGGAGGATAATAGCAGGGACCAGAGGAAGGGAAGGTGAATGAGAAGGAATTAAAATAGGGAACTTTAAGTCAGAAGCTGCAGGGAAGAGATGGTTGACCCATCAGTGTATAAAACTCACTTAGAACTGACATAGCAGTGGGTAAAGCTCAGGCTTTGCTTGTTCAGGCATGAGCATCTCTCTAAATGGAGCATGCAGTTTCTGGTGATAAAAACTCCTGATGATATAAAAGAAGGGTCCATGAGAAGTGCTGATAGGAATAATAATCACCAAAGACATTCACACCTTATCCCTGGAATATGTGTATATATTACTTTACATGGCAAAGGGAAATTTGAAGCTGTGATTAAAGATATGAACCTTGAGTTGGGGAGCTTATCCCAGATGATCTGGGTGGACCCAATATAACTGCATGAGTCCATAAAAACAAAGAACCTTTCAGGGCTGTAATGAGAGGAAACTGAAACAATGGAAGGGGTGTCATTGAGAGGCAATGCTGCTGACTGTGAAGATGGAGAAAGGGGGCCTCCAGCCATAGAATGTGGGATGCATCCAAAAGCTTAAAAGGGCAAGAAGTTGGAATGTGACCCAGAGCTTCCAGAAAGGAATGCAGGTGTATTAGTCAGCCAAAGGGGTACTGATGCAAACTACTAGAACTCTGTTGGCTTTTATAAAGGATATTTATTTGGGGTAGAAGCTTATAGTCACAAGGCTCAAAAGAGTCCAACCCAAGGTCCTGTAATAGGTACTTTCTCACCCAAAGCCATTGGCCACGTGTTGAAGCAAGATGGCAGGTGATGTTTGTGAGGGTTCAGTCTTCCTTCTTCCTCTTAAGGCTCTGTGGTCCCAGCTTCTGATTTCAGCATTAGGCTGATTTCTTTCCCTGGGGCTCATTTCTTTCTGGGCTCAGCTGCTCTGTTCTCTTCAGAAGGTCAGCTGTAGACTATCAGGCTCACCTCTCTTCCTTGGACCTCTCTGTATATCTAATTCTATGTGTTCTTAATTGAGCGTCGATTTATATAGCCTACCAAGGGAGGCAGGGACTCAACCCTGCATACTTCAATGACGTGGGCGAATCAAAGCCCCAATCCTTACATAATTCAATAAAAGACTTCTCAGCGGAATCTAACACAATCAAAGGATTTCATGATAAGAGAAAGAGAGTAGTTTACAAGCAAAATCAATAACTCCTCTTTGAAATTCATAAATAATATCAAACTGTTACAGCAGAAATGCTAGTATATTGATTTTGGGCAAGGATGACACTTTTTGGACTTAGCTCTAACAGGGAATTGAGGACACAGAGAGAACCACTGCTCCCAAAACAGAAGAACAGAAGATAGGTGAATAAAGAAAACCAAGCATACCTGTAATCAGTACTGGTGGTGTCAAAGAAAAAACTGCACAAGACAAGGTTAAACAGTTAAGGATGATTTTAAACAGAAGCTATTAGAGCAGGGAAGAGAGATTAGAACTCAACTCAGGCAAAACAAAGGACAGCAAGCTTCTTAAAGACTGAGAGTAAGTTAGAGGAAAAGCATTGGAAGATAGTAATGGGATCTGATCACTGGGAGGGACATTGAATTATTCAGGTAGCAATCAGGGTATTTTGGTTCCATGCAGAAAAATTTTAGCCCTTGTCTCCTACACTTATAGCAATCAGTAAACATAGTCTTACTCCTAACCAGAAAAAGCAAATCCTGATACTAAGGGCTATTTACCTAACTTCCTTTTTTGACTAAATCATAGCTGCAGAAGAATAAGGGATTTAGTGAGGTTTCCATTAAGTCCAATTGAGTTGGAATGTTTTATTTTGAGAAAATGATGGGGCCTGGAACCTCTAAGAGCAAAGAAAATGAATGAGGGAAACAATGAACTGCCTAGTAGGAGTCTTTCCAGTGGCAGGGAAGTATAAAGAGAGGGGTGAGAGAAAGGGCTGGGGATGGTCAGGGCAAGATGGATGTTAAGAGATGTTAGAGTCTGGGCTGCCATTTCCCTCCCCCCCTTTTTGTTTTTATTCTACAGTCTGAGTCGTCTAGTCTGCTTCCTACAGCTGCAACATAAGTTTCTAGGTAGTCAGGATGAGGGAAGGAGTGCATCAGAGGACAAAAATAATAAAGCAGGCAGCTTGGTCAAGAGAAATAAAAACAGTCTAATTAGAAGATTTGAACTGTAAATAATAAATTCCTCGATGCTCAAAGTGGACTAGTGTGAAACTTAAAGTCTCCAGGTGGCCTAGTTTTAAGGGAGACACCATGCTTTCCTCAGTTTTCTGCCAAGAACTCTACCAGGTTCTCATTGTGAAGAAAATTCCCCTTGAGCTGCCAGTGGGTGAGGGGAAAAGCAATAATTTTGAATTATGTCCTAATGTTCTATTCTCTTCAGTGAAGTATACCCCACAAAAGAATCTATTTTACCAGAACCAAATCTTACCAGGGATTTTCCAGAACATAACCAACATGGGGAAGGGAAATACCTAACTCCATCACTCTCTAGCCTTCCTGTTACTCCTAAGGAGGGGGTGAGTGAAGCAGAGAAACACTTGGGAAGATCGACTACAGCCCAGGGGCACAGAAACACTAAATGACTGAGACAAAATAATAGGATTATAGAACAATTCCCTCCCCAAATCCATACTATGACATCAAGAGGACTCCTGTATAAAAACAGGGGGATACAATGGAAAGAACTGCAAAGCTCAGACCTTATTTAAGAAGAAGTCCCTAGAAAAAAAACAAAGACAACAGGGAAGACAAAAGCAAGGACACCAGAAAAAAAATTAGCCCCTTTATCTTACACTTACAGCAATCAGTAAACATAGCCTTACTCCTAACCAGATAAAGCAAATCCTGATACTAAGGACTATTTACCTAACTTCCTTTTATGACTAAATCATAGCTGCATTTCAGCAAAAAAAAATTGCAAGACATTCTGTGATGTTTCAAATCGGTATGTACCCCAGAAATGTAGTTATTAAAGTTAAGCCATTTCTGTAGATGTGGACGCACTGTAAATAGAAAGTTTTGATGAGTAGGATCTTATTTTAAAATGATACCCACTTAATTCTGGGTGGGTATTAAATCCCTGTACTAGACTCCATTTTAAGAGAATGAAATTCAAAGAGAGAGAAAGCCATGGAAGCAAGTATCTGAAATCAATGAAACCTGGAAGTGAAGGAAGAGACCACCAGACACGACCTTATGCCTAGCAATGTGGGAAGGGAGAACAAGATTACTGGCAGTTCATCTTCAGAAAGAATATGCCTTGATTTGTACATTTTTCTCAGTCTTAAAACTGTAAGCTTGTAAGTTAATAAATTCCCATTTTTAAAAGCCAACTGAGAAAAGAGCACCAGGGGGAATTCTGGGCAGATAGCATTGAAGTAGGGTAGCAGAGCTCAACTGTTTTACAAAACCAGAGGAGGAAAGGCAATAATCTGTGTGAGGGAGCTGCTTTGGGGGCCTGCAGACCAGGAGAGTGGTGCATATTGTCCAGGAAGGGGGAGGAACAGAAGACATATAGGTCAAAGCAAAAACCCTGAGTTACTAACAACTTTGGGTGGGAATGGCAGCCATCTCCAAACCTCAACACAAACAGCCTGGGTAAAACCTGTGGCTCACTGTGGACATCAGATATGGGAATGGTGGTTTTCCTTCCTGGGATGAGGGACGGTACAGGTGAGGGTAGAGAGTAGTTTCTTTTCAGTCAGTTTGGCTAGTGGATCACTTTTTGAAAGCGATACCTCTGTGAAAGGCTGGACAAAGAGTATGATCTGCTGGCAGGCTTGGAAACTGCAAGAGGTAAGAAAACTTTTTGTAGTCTCTCAGGTCCAGGCCCTCTAAGATCTGGTCTGTACCACATTAGTGGATTCTTGGCCCTGTTTTTATAATGAAAGCTGGGAAATTTTAAAGATGAAGCATTCGTTGAACCAAATATCAAAGAACAGTTGTGAAACAAGACGACTAGCAAGAGACAGAATTTGATTGTCAGAGTAAATTCACAAACATAATCAAATGCCTAGACATCAGCAAAAACTTATAAGCCATACTAAAGAAACAGGAAGACATGGCCCATACAAAGGATCAAATAACAAATTCCTATGAGGCACAGGATTTAAGACCACTAAGCAACAATATTCACACAAATCTTATAAATCAAATCAAAAATTGAAGGTAAATATGGCAAAAGAGATAAAGGATTAGGAAGACACTGTGTGAACATAAAGAACAATTTGAAAACTAGCAAAGCAAAATTGCAGATTTTATGGGAAGGAAAGACATAATGGATGAGATTAAATATACATTAGAAGCATATAACAGTTGATTTGATTTAGTGGAAAATAGAATTAGTGAATTAGAGAACAGAGCATCTGAACTTGAAAAGACAGGAAAACAGAAAGAGAAAATAATGAAAAAAATACAACAGAGCCTAAGGGAATTGAATGACAACATGAAAAGCCAAAGCATATGCATTATCGGTGTCCCTGAAGGAGAAGAGAACAGAAAAGGGGCAGAAAGAATGGTTGAGGAAATAATGACCCAAAAATTCCCAACCCTTACAAAAGACATAGATAACAATACCCAATAAGGACAATTTACCCCAAACAGAAAATATCCCAATAGAATTACCTATAATTTAGAATGTCAAATGCCAGGGATAAAGAGAGGATTCTGAAAGCAGGGAGAGAAAAATCATCACAAACAAGGTAAACTCAATAAGATTAAGTGTTGATCTCTCATGAGAAGGCACAGTGGTAAGAAGGAAGTGGTATGATATATTTAAGGTTATGAAAGACAAAATCTGCCAGCCAAGAATTCTGTATCACATAGAAATGTCTTTCAAAAATAAGAGTGAGTTTAATTGAGAAAGATAGTTACCAAAAAAACAGATTTACAAGAGATACTAGAGGGATTGTTCCAGCCTGAAAGGAAAAGACAAGGGCAAGGGGCTTGAAGAAAACTAGAGAAATGAATATTATTAGTAAGGGAAACTAAAAGCATAAAAAGACAGACAGTAACATATGATAACGGAAAGCCAAAGTTTAAAATAAGTAAAAACTAAATAATGCCTTTACAGTAATAAAATAGAAGTTTAATGTGTTGAACTCCCCAATCAAAAGACATAGACTGAAAAAAAGGATAAAAAATATGAGCCACCTATATGCTGTCTGCAAGAGACTTATCTTAGACATAAGGACACAATCAGGTTGAAAGTGAAATGTAGGTGGAAAAAAATTCCACACAAACTGTAACATGAGAGACCTGTAGTAGTGATACTAATATTGGACAAAATAGATTTTAAATGCAAAACTGTTGTAAGAGGTGAAGACTGTCATTATATATTAATAAAATACGCAATTCAAGAAGAAGAGATAACTACAATAAATACTTAAGCACCTAACTTGGGTGCTCTAAAATACATGAGACACACATTGGAAAAACTGAAGTGAGAAATAGATATCTGTACAATAATAGGGGGAGATTTCAATACACTGCTCTTACAATTGGACTGAATATCAGACAGACAATAAATAAGGGAGCTGATAACTTGAATAATATGAAAATTAGCTATTTCTAACACACATTTATAGAGCATTACACCCCAAAACAAGAGGCAATACATTCTTCTCAAGGACTCATAGACAGGTCTCAATAAATATAAAAAGATTGGACTTATACAAATCACTTTTTCTAATAATTGCATGATTCTGGAAAATCAATAATGAATGGAAATGGAAAAATTCACAAATGTATTAACATTAAATAAGACCCTCTTAAATAATCAGTAGGTAAAGTGAAATTGGAAAAGAAATCAGTAAATATTTTGAGAGGAATGAAAATAAGAACACTAAAATTCAAAAAACGATGGGATACAGTAAACCCTCAATGTTTACTTTAAAAAAAGAAGAAAGAGTTAAATTGAATACCTAACTCCACACCTGGAGGAACCAGAAAAAAAAAAGCAAAGTAATCCCAAACCAAGTGTATAAGTAAGCCAAAGGGGTGCTGAGGCAAAATACCAGAAATCTATTGGTCTTTATAAAGGGTATTTATTTGGGGTAGAAGTCCACAGTTACTGGGCTTTCAAGCATAAGTTTCTTCCCTCACCAATGTCCATTGCCACGAGTTAGAGCAAGACAGCTGCTGATGTTTTGCCAGGGTTCAGGCTTGTTGGGTTCCTTTCTTCCTGGGGCTGCGTTTCTCCCCAAGCTTAGCTCCTCTGTTTCCTCCAAAAGGTCAGCTGTGGACTATGAAATTCTCTAGGCTTTGCTTCTCTCCAAAAGGCCAGCTGTGAAATCTCAGGCGAATGGCTCATCTCTAACCTGGGACCGTCTCTCCTTCTTCACCAGAACTCCAACATCAAAACCGGTCCCTCTGTCCTTTGCCTTGCCTTTTATATTTGATTCTGCTCCACCAAGGGGTGGGGCTCAAAGCCCTACTGATGTGGCCCAATTAACGCCCTAATCATAACTTAAACATGCCCAAATTAGCAGACCAGTTTACAAGCATGATCAAATATCTATTTTTGGAATTCATAATTACATCAAACTGCCCAACTATTACACCAAGCCATAGGAAAGTAAAAAGAAAATCAGAGTAGATATAAAAGAAATTGATAACAATGAAAAATTATAGAATAAAATAACAAAACAAAAGTTGGTTTTTCAAGAAGAGAAACAAAATTGACAAACCCTTAGCTAGACTAAAAAAAAAAAAAATATTTGTTCACTGTGCATAAGACCATTCTCCAACTTTATAAAGATATTATTCTTTTTAACCTCTCAACATAGCACCAGGAGGATGAGGAGTTTGGTTGGTGAAATCATCGTGCTCACCTTCTGATGCACTCAGGCCCCATCTCTAAGAAAACTGCTATTAATAGAGCTCTGAGCAGCCAACCACATCCCTGAGGAGCTTATGCAAAGCATCAGAGAGTATAAAAGCAAACACGTTATGCAGTGAGTTGTGAAGACAAACAATGGAATGAGATAAAAATATCATGAGCACAGAAAATACAATTGTACACCTGCAAAAGGCTCAGAAATGAACTTAAAACTCTAATTTTCAACAAAGCTCAGCAAAATTGCCAAATTTAAAATATTTCAATTACACCTGTACTCCACAATTATACCTGCAAACAACTTGAAACCATAAATTAATTTCAAAATTATTTTATATTGTGTCTGTGTAGCTATAATTTCAGAACTTAACTGAGTGTTATAAAGATGGTGCCTGAACCTATGTGGAATATATTCTTATCATTAGATAGAATGAAGATATAGTGAAAAAAATTATATGTCTATCTCAGTCTTTTCTGAGTTTTAAATATATATTTGAACTTCCTCTTGAACATCTAAAAAGCACCTCAATATAACCAAAAGTAGATTTCTGCATTGTCCTCAGCACACATACTGTCTCCAAAATGAGTCGATACATACTTCCAAGTCACTGTCAGCAATGCCAGTTAGGTCAGCAAGTTTCTCCAATCACAAATGAATCTTGAAGATCTTATGCTGAGTGAAGCAAGCCAGGCATTGAAGGAAGAACAGTTTATGACCTCATTGATTTGAATTGAGGTAAGATAACAGTTTCTGAGAACCACTGAGTGAAAGATAGGCTAACCAGGAAGAAAGAGAGAAGGGTAGGCTGTGAGCCATCACCCATATGGACATTATCTATGGTAAATTGAAA